>CM067368.1:4932032-5210039 GCA_034401795.1 Chaetoderma sp. LZ-2023a
CTACGTCAATTTTGTAAAAAAAACCCCAATCCAATACGTATAAAAAAATCAATGGGAATCAATCATCAAAATCATCAGTCATCAGTCATTAAAATGTAAAATGATGAAAGTGGACAAAATAATACTGAAAGGTATAACTAAATACCATTAATGTTAAAATACCGTCTTCAGTACTACAAACGAAGTGGTCAATTGCACAAAAAAATTTAAAGTTTTCTAGTGACCCATTTTGCTGGTGGTATTTAAATCCAATAGTCACACGAGCTCGCATTCGAGAAATACATTCTCGAAGGGCGTCCGTCTGACCATTGCCATCCATTAGACGCTGCCGCGTTACATAGGTAGCCATTTTAGCGTTTGCCATGATCCAATTGCATATACGATGTTTAATTTTACGTGCAGATTTAGACGAACAATGGGGGCATGGAAAGCCTTTGACATAATTCTCAGGCTTAAATTCATCAGCCAGTGTTAAAAATAGAACTGCTCGTCTAACAGCACACAAAAGTGGTTGGAGACGTGAACATGTCATAAAAAGATGTGCTAAATCTTCACGATCGCCACAGTAAACACATTTATCATTAATACAATATCCGGCCTTATATAGAAAAACACCAGTGTTGAGTGCCCCATGGAAAACCTTCCATGACAAATCTCCTTCGTAGTATGTACACGGATATTCATAAAAACAGAGACAATTATCTGTAAAATCAATATTTAGAGAAAGTAGATCTCTCCATATGTTACTTTTAGTATTATGTGAAATCGTTGAGTAACATTTTAATAAAGACATCTTGTACAGTTCCTTCTTGCAAAGAGATGGTATCAATACAGTAAAAACCGAGTCATCATTAATATTGCATGAAAATTCATAATTGTATACTGACCTGGGAATGTCAATAGGTCGATCTAATAGTTCAAACCAATCATTGGGTATGCTATCCCATAGAGTGTTCAAGTTTATTTGAAGCAATCGTCGAGACCTGTTGCCAATTTTAAGGAGTAAGTCTTCAAGTGCAATTCGTTTATCATTTACCAAAATATCAGCTAGAATGGTAGCATTCGCACTTATAAAATCTTCGTAGCAAAAAGTAAATCCAGTGGAGATATTCTTGATCAAAGGATTCAGAAACAGTGGTTCATTTAAAACATCGATTTTACAGCTTGGATGCGATGTTCTCATAACATTGAAGAAAAACCAAGAATTGAGCACACTCTTATAAAAGATAGGTATATTACGAATCATCTGTACATCCAATTGAATAGAGAAAATCTGATAATCGTAATTTAGTTTATGTATCTGTTTGAGAAAGTAGCTGCTAAAGCTGAAACACGGATGAAAAGCGAAATAGTTCATAAAAGAGTGTGCATACTGAATACGGAATGCTTGTATCCGAGATTCTAAATGCACGAGTCCTTGCCCACCTTTGTCTAAAGGCAGAAACAGTAACTCTTTGGGAAGCCAGTGCTTTCCAGACCAGATGAAGTTAATTAATAGTTTTTGAATAGCATTTAAAATATTACCAGGGACATCGATAACAGCTAACCTATGCCAAAGCTTAGAAGCAGCAAGCAGATTAGTAATAGTGATCCTACCTCTAAACGATAGAGCTTTTGATAACGGGAGCCAGTTAAGAAGTTTTGTGCTGATTTCATTTTCAAGATTTTCCCAATTTTGTTTGCAAAAATCCAAAGAATTGCCAATATAAATACCGAGAATCTTTAATCCATTGCTATTCCATTTTAACCCCAAAGGCTCGTCAATACGCCCTTTCCAGGAACCAACCCAAAAACCTTCTGACTTTGAGTGGTTAATTTTCGCGTTGGAAGCAGACTCATATACATGTATCAAATCTCGCAATTTAATAAAATCATCATTACACGTACACAAGGCAGTTATGTCATCAGCATAAGCTGAGCAAGAAACCCTTTCACCCGAGATATCAGGCAGGGCCACCCCCCTCAGTCCGTTATTTGAGCGTATCTTAACTAACAATGGTTCGATACAGATAATGTACAAAGCGCCTGATAGGGAGCAACCCTGTCTGATACCACGGCTAAAAGAAACAGGCATAGATAACAAATTATTTATTTTCAGTAAACACGAAGTGTCATTGTAAAGAAGCTGAATGCATTTAACAAAAAAATCACCAAAGCCAAATGCGCGCAAGGTATTCAATAAATACTGGTGACTTACCCTATCAAACGCCTTCTCCTGATCTAGGGATAAAACGCCAAGAGGTAACGACATGAAATTTGAATACTCGACGACGTCTGTTATCAACCTAATGTTATTGGAGATCTTACGTCCCGGTACACAATAGCTTTGGTCTATGTGAATAATTTCTGCGAGTACTGTACGTATACGATTATACAAGGCCTTGGAAAATATTTTCAAATCTACACATAAAAGTGATACAGGTCTCCAGTTCTTTAAATTGGTTAAATCACCTTTCTTAGGCAATGTCACAACCGCTCGCCTGCATGAAATAGGTAATAACATGTCTTCAATTGATTCATTAAAAACATCAAGAAGATCAGAACCGATAGTTTCCCAAAAGGTTTTGTAAAATTCCGATGGTAGTCCATCAATTCCAGGAGCTTTGTTGTTATTGAGATGGTTAACAGCGTCAGTAAGCTCTGGTAAACTCAGGGCCCGATCTAACTCGATTCTGGAAAGCTCACTTAGTTTAGGAAGATCTGATAAAAGCAGGTTTTCAGACACTTTGCATGAGCTTGACTTCGCATATAATTCACCATAGAAATCAGAGGCGTGGCTCAGAATATCCGTATCAGAATTAACCATTTCACCGGTTGGGATCTTCAACTGTGAAATAGTTTTATTCATCACACGTTTATTCTCAAGATTAAAAAAATATCTAGTAGGTCTATCTGATTCATTTATATGCTGGAATCGCGATCGAATCCAAGGACCCCTATTTTGCTCTTTGAGGAGAGTTGTTAATTCAGATTGCTTTTGGTTAATTACCTCTAATAATTCATTTGTTTTTGGAATTTTGACCGATAACTGATCAATTTCAGCTTGTAAGTCTGATCGTCGCTCACGGAAAACGACAGCTCGTTCTCGGGAATAACGCTGTGATAAAATACATATATGCTTTTTGGCCAAATCCCACCAATCCTGTAGACAATCAAAATCACATTTTTTCCCTTGCCAACCATTCCAGAAATCATTAATTAAAAGCACATAGTTTCTTTCACTCAACACAGCGGTATTCATGCACCAATATGCGCTTTTCCGTTTTACACTTTTAAGCTGAAATATTGCTTTAACATATTCATGGTCAGAATTGGTGCAAGGAATTATGGAACAACTGCTTAAAAATTGTCTAAAATTACTATGAATGTAAAAACGATCAAGTCTGGATGCAGTCCCATCGGACCTGTGCCAGGTGAAAATTTCAGATTGTGGATCTAACTCACAATCAAGTGTACAGTTAAAATCACCACCTAATATTATAGGATATGGTTCGGACAATGTGGAAATATGAGTTTTTAGCATATCTATGCATTTCAATTTGTCATGAGACTCTGTGGGATTGTAAACATTAATCAAATAAAAATAGGTGCCATGTATATTTGCTGTGACATGTAAGATTCTTCCCTGAGCAACTGTGATCGTGTCAATGATATTTACATTTAACTTGGGTTTAAATATTATAGCAACACCAGCTGTATTTGTATTAAAATGTGAAAAGACAGCTTGACCTCTCCATATAAGTCGCCATAGCGACTCATCCGGCTGAATTGTGTGAGTATCCTGGAGAAACACAATATCGGCAAATAAATCTTTGCGAAGTTCATTAAAAATACGAAATCTTTTAAAAGAGTCACGACAACCTCTCGTATTTAGTGTAACAATTGAGAGGGAAGTCATAATTAAAAATAATTGAATAAATCTTAGAACAAAGATACCCATAATTGTTTGGTGTAGAAAAGAAACTGTATTCAAGTTCGTTACTAGACTGACCATAGGCGGAAACAATTAATTCCGTAAGCTACGGTGTAGCTTAGTGACTATTTTGGTGACACGAGACTTGAACGCAGATTCTAAGCCAGGTTGTTTCTTCAATCGTATCAACTGATGTATCAGTAATTTTGAGTTGGGTTGAAAGGCTTTGCATTTATCTATTACCTTTTTACTATATTTTACACTTTCTATAAATAGTTTCACATCTTCAAGAGAGGGCATTACCTCCCTTGAATCGATAAAATATGTCATGTCCGATAGTTCTGAACCAATAGACATGCTGTCAGAGTCGCTGGTGTCCTCGTCCAGCAGTTCACCCTGCGATAAAGGCGGCATACCACCTGCTTCTATTCCAAGCCTGTCCAAATCACAAGGATCATGTCCAGGTTTGAAAACTATAGATGCATTATTAACACTGGTTGCCTTCGCCAATGAGATATTTACATCGAGTTCACTTAGGATTTCTTGTGTCGACATAACAGTTTTTTCAGCTACACAACCCTCGTCAGATAATAGAACAGGGTCGTGTAATTCCGATTCACGGTGGATTTGAATGACAGTGACAGCAGAGTCCCCATTGGCCGCCGTGTTGGAATTACCAGGTTCATCTGTGAACAGAGCTGAGTTTTGCTGAGTAGCCTGGTCCATTGAAGTAGCATCATCTACAACAGTGGAATTATCCGACGGTGCACTGGTAATGTCCGCCTCATTATCGGTTTCAGGATCAGTGACAATTAAATCATCGCTCAAGACGCTATAACGATTGGAAAACTGAGTCTTACGACGTTTATTCTGAGGTGATTTCTTAGGTGACGATTTACTGGCTTTATCAACTGGTGTATCGTTTCTTTGTGACAGTGTTTGTGGAAAATTGTTATCATTTAGCACAAGATCGGAAATCGGTATGACGTCACGATTTTTACTGTTGACCGGCTCGCCCGCAACATTGTTGTTAAAGTTATCATGACCCACCGAATTGTCGTGAATGTCATTCAATGGGCAAAAGCGTTGAAAATGTCCTTTCTGAGCACATTTAAAACAGACAATCTCGTCCGTACTTATAAATAGTCTATGGGACCTTCCTATGTACGGGATGTCCACAAACTCCGGTAATGGGGACTTTTCCATTACAATCTGGATCTGCCGTCTAAAACTTTTCACATGTCTTAACTCTGGTGACTTGCAGCCTAAAGGTATTGGCCGGCAATTTCCGAGCACCTTTCCTTGGCTTTCCAACGCTTGTTTAATAACAAAGTTCGGGATGTAGGGTGGGACATTAGATATAATTAATCTCGTCGGCTCATTCTCCAAGGAATACACATTGTGGTAGCAGCCACCTACGTTTATACCGTCAAGACACAGTCTATTGACTTGTTGCTCCGTTTTGACATACACCGCGATTCCTCCTTTAATTCGTGAAGCAGCTACAATATTCTCCGGCTTTACGACGGCGGCGGCGCCTTTCACGTATGCCTCTACCGCCACACCAGCTAGACTATCAACGCGTACACCGTGTTTCCTATCAATACCCGCGAATGGTTCGTAATCTAAAGCAGGGGTGGTGACGGGGTCACTTCGAGTCTCTCAGGCGCTCCGCATAACTAACCTGTCTGGCCATTGTCCAAACACAATAGCCTAATCAAGCGTCCACTTCGGCCAACAGGCCGACTACCCTATGCTAATGGCGCTATAAGTGTTACAAGTATATATAGAGTTACGAAAACCAGAGAAAAATCAAATTATGTATGAACACATTAATAAAACATAAAGTTATTAACACAAACATAAGCACATACGCGTTAGCGCATACAAAAGACAAAAAGTAAACATAACTGACAATTATAAACAGTCAACAAACGGACTAAACTGAGAGCTCTTCTAAAACACGTCTTTTCTCAAAGAAGAAGAAGAAGAAGAAGAAGAAGAAGAAGAAGAATCTTTATTTAATGAGGGTAGATCGTCATTTACCCGGCCTTCCCAATTAATCACTTGAAACTAATAATTGACCGATGATGTTGTTATGAGCATAGCAGTGATCGATGTCCTACTGTCAAACACCCGAACGCTAATCAGTTACTGACATAATCGCACAGTCTGACGTCAATGCTTATTGCGATTTGCTAGTGGGTGCCGCCATCTTGGCTTCCTGTTGTATGTTGTGACGCACTGAACATGCGCTAAATTACGAACTCGACCGTAGGTGCGGCCATTTTGTATATCTATTCTTAAACTATCAACAGTATTCGCGCGCGCATGCGTGCGTTCGTGGTGTGCATGTGCGTGCGCGCGTGCGTTCGTGTGTGCTTGCGTCTCTCTCTCTCTCCCTCTCTCTCTCTCCTCTCTCTCTCTCTCTCTCTCTCTCTCTCTCTCTCTCTCTCTCTCTCTCTGTACATGTTCAAGCACGTGGCTATCATATTTATATATTAAAGCATGACGATAACTCTAGGCTGCGTCCCCTACAGTTTCCATCTTATAATGGACAATATAAAGAAACGGCATGACGATGATGGTGCTAAAGGCCGGGCACATTACTCCACGTCATTTACCATGAGATAAGCTTTTGGGTTAAAGATATTGTGGCGTTATAAGGAAACCTGATCTGTCAGACCATCTGTCTTTGAGGACCGCCTCATTTGTCACTACATATTTTGTTTGGATCAGGGTGTAAAATAAAAACCCAGAGCACGGTACATGGGGTCAGGCGCCATTCCCCGAATCTCTGAAATCTAGGTGCTCCTAGAGTATCTCCTGCAGCTTTGAATGTAAATGGACAATTCGTTGGCTATGAAATTATTCTAATTTAAACATTTTCTATCCAGCTATACAGATAAAATATTTTTGAAACAAATTTGACTGGAAGTTGTTGCTGCCTATGGCAGCAACAACCTCCAATCATGTTAGGTTCAAAATATTCAACAGAATGTTTACTAAATTGTACGTTCATCAAAGACATAGAATTAGTACTGTTTCCTTCGATTTTCGTGACGGAGCTCCGGCATTGTTATTATTGAACTCACCAGATGGAGACAGAGATGACATCGCCAGGAAGTAAGCTTCTTTAGATATGATTTCTCATTGCTTTAGTATAATTTAACTGCATATAATCACCACGATCACTGCACATAGTGGATGGAACACGGTACATTTTGGGAATCATGCACTCTTATTTTATAGTTTATACCCTAGTTCATCTATAATGTCGCAGTGTGTATTGTCTGGAGGAAATGCCTGGAACGTGGCGTTGAAGCACCGGCACGTAAAGCTTCTAAAGTCACAAATTACATACAGGGAAGAATCACCGAAGCACTTGTTTGTTGCGCTGCATGCGTCGCCAATCTTGTCTACGGATAAAAGTGAAAAAGAAAGGAAAAACACAGATAGAGTTAATATATTTTAAATAAAATATTATCCTTGCACAAGACTGGCGGCAAGGAGGTCGGTCAATAGAGGGATCCGATTTGTCAATCATGATAATTGTCGTCATAATCAAATACGTGACGTGTTAGCCGACGTCACGATCATAACTCCGTCACGAATATCGAAACGTCCGTCAAAAAATTATAGGAATGGTATGTTTATTTTATTAATTTACAATCTAATAAATATCCTGTGACTATTTTAAAACTAATTTAACTCGGAGCTGCTGCTGCCATATGATGGCTAAATGCCATAGCAGCTCCAGGTCCTACTACTTGATGGCGCCTGGGAATGACTGGGACCCAGCAGCTACTTCACTTTACGCGCAATAGAGGAACTATTTTCTAGATATGCCACGCCCATTTCTAGCTAAGCTCCGCCTAATTTGTACGCGTAGCCGCCCCCCCCCCCCAAGTGACTTTAACAATTTAAACGCTGAATTCCCAGCTTCCGAGTCAATTTCGAGCTAACTATAAAGTAATCTGTTGGTTATTTTGAAACTAACTTGACTGGGAGTTGCTGTTATCTATGAACAACACTTGTTCCCAGTCAAATTAGTTTCAAAATATTAGACAGATTGTTATGTAAATTGTAGGCTATATTGACAAAAGACATACAATTCGGACTCTTACTGTCCGATAGTTTCGCCTTTCCTGACAGACCTATGTCACAATTTATGATTGTAAATTCAGCCAACGAGCCATGTATTTTCATTAGGACGTCAGATACTAGAGTGATAGATCGGATTAGTTCATTGTGTCTATGTGCGCGTCCTCGCTACACGTATCTAGTAAATAGTGACTGTCCCAGAGAAGTCTGGACTGATAGACACACGTCTACCTGCGATGTCGAAGCTTGTAATGGAGAGATCCGATCTGTCACCCAAGTATATAAATAGGCAGCAACAGTACCGAATCAAATTAGTTCTAAATATTCAACAGGTAATTATGGACCTACCTGTATAGTTACCTTGAAGATGGGATTCTGAGAATTCCAATTACAGAAATTGATTCCAACACATGTAAAGGTGGGAGGCGCTTACATAGACAGAATGGGGTGGGTGGGGGTTGGGTGGAGTGGGGTGGGGGTGGGCGTGCATATCTTGAAATGGAAGCCTCTATTGGCTGGCGTCTGAATCCCGCCAGCCAATCGTGACGCATTAATATTACGATGTGATATCATACTAAGATTATGAAGTGACAATCCAAATTTTGCAAAAAGATGGCAAAAAATACACTGTTATACAGACTCCACTTCGGGGATCTGTTCGGTCCCGACCGAATCTATCTCGATTTTTCAATGTTTTCTGTTTTGTATCGTAGGAAATCGCGATAATATATCGAATCGTGATATATCGGAATATCGAAAAATCGTACATTCCTAATTGGGACTGTAAACGCTAGTCTTTATCACTGATGAGGGTCTGTAAACGTCTACTATATCCACAGCTGTGATAGATAGGTTGACTCGTTTAATGACAATAGGGTTCTCTCCCATGGTGATATAACGATGTATATTGTTAAGCCAATCACAGGTGTGGACAGATTAGACTTTTACAGACTCTCCTCGGTGAGTGGCTGTATTGGAGACTAAGCAGAAATATGCCCGAAAATAGCTGACGTTTAAAACCACACTGCGTCCCGACCCGACCTGTCACCAGACATTAGTTGTATTAATATTTGTTCACATCTATGGAAATTAACATTACTCGGTGTTAAAATAGCTACAGTAAGCGCCTTGCTTTCAGAGTCGCACGACCTCCTCAATTTTAATAACGGATTTGTTTTATTGAACATTTGTGACCAACCGTTGGGGGCAGTGTTTCATAATTTTCAGTGTCATTTGACGGCTCATTTCTGTAATACATACTTTTAATTCAATTGAGACCTTCCTGTCTATATCCTTCTGGACAACCACACATCCCAGCGACACGACGAATATGGGTGTTATTGTCTTTCATTCCTATAATAATAATAATAATAATAATAATAATAATAATAATAATAATAATAGAAAGGAAAATAGGAAATATCTCGGAGTAGTGAGGCGATACTAATATAAAGAAGATAATGCACAAAGGCAAGATGTCCAGAATCGGCATAAACATTTTTTGAGATAATGGCTTATGTGATAAATAGCATCTCATTCTCATTACCGTATTGTATCAAATTTATCACACTCGTTTAGGAACATCTCACTGGCGCTCTCTAAAGTGTACGAAGTGGTAACTCGTTTAAGATCCTCTATTTGCTGCAGAGTTTGCATTCAACATTTCCTTCGCCTATCGCGTCGTCATCCTGGACGGGATGAATTGACATTTATTTCAACCCGCCTGGGATCGATTTATATACTTTGATCCCTGCAAATGCGATTTTCAAGGTAACTATACAGGTAAGTTGTTGACTATTTTGAACCCAGTCAAATTTGTTTCAAAATAGTCAACAGAATGCTTATTAAAAAGTAATCCGTAAAAGACATACAATTCGTACACTTGAAGGGTTATTCTAGCTTCATGAAGGCGTGTTGTCTGTCAATTATGATTGGCAGCAACAGCACCCAGTCAAATTAGTTTCATAATATTCAACAGATTGTTTATTAAATAGTAAATCCATCAAAGACATACAATTCGTACAAATGCTGGACTATTCCGGCTTCATGACGGAATGTCTCTGTCCAGGCCAGTACCGTGGGGGTGGGGTGGGTGTGGGAGGTGTTAAATGTTTGTTTATATTTGATATAAATATGAGTCCGATATGACTATGTTGATATTATCTATTTTGTTGATTTTTTTGCACTGATTGTGGGAAAATGCAACATTTTACTTTCAGAAATAAAACATCTTCTTACCCTGGGGGAATTGCTGACACCGCCCCCCCCCCCCCCCCCCCCGACTCCCCAACACGAACCCCTTTCAGAATCACATTGTACGGCCCTGCTGTCAACTATGACTGTGACATGGAGCACGCCAGCGGAGAACATATTTGTACAACAAAACATAGACCGTCTTCAAATATGCGTTCGTGACGTACTTATCGACGTCATTCATTATGATGTCATTGTACACATCACGCAGTTCATTATGACGTCATATGATGGGTGGGTACTCTGGAAAGGTGAATTATAGGGTTAATTGATAAAAAGTAGCATTTTGAGCGCTTTGAGGCGTGATTGACACAAGAGGCTTTAAGGACGTAAGAAATACCATGTTAACTATTTTAAAACTATTATGAAAATCTTTGAAACAAATTCTCCTGGAAACTATTGCTGCCAACAGCTTCCAGTCAAATTAGTTTCCAAATGGAGAACTGCTTAGAAAGCATGATTACCATGGATTTAAAGTCCTGACAGGAGACATGACGTGGGCCATGTTTTCACTAGAGATTTAACCGACGTAGTGTAATAGTGAGGTGTGGCGTTATTCCCGATTAACTCTCCAGTGAGAACACGATTTTATCTAAGGCCCTGTTCCCAATAGAGACTTAATCAGGAATAACGCCATACCTCTAGTGAGAGAGAATATGGCCTAAAATACAGGTAAAAGGAATAAAGATATAGATATAGCGTAATATAGATATAGATAGAGGTGACCTCAAGAATGCAGGAAATGTCAATTTCCCTTTCTCCGAGATCTAACAATACTCACCATTCTGTTACTTCTGATATACAGCTGGCCCTGACAGCGGCTCTAGGATTATAGACTTAGAAAGCTTTACCGACTCCTGGGAACCGGGTACTCGGCTCCCAACTGCCGAGTACCCGTTTACCATAGAGCTCATATTGTTTGCATAGCCACCAAACAAGAGAAAACTATGGCTTGCCTCCGTGGGGCTGGGAGGCTGGGTCCGTAACAGAATGGTGAGTATTGTTAGATCTCGGAGAAAGGGAAATTGACATTTCCTGCATTCTCCTTCGATCAATACTCACCATTCTGTTACTTCTGATATACACCAGATTTGATCAGTAACCTGGTGGGAAGGGGCAAGCCATAAATGCTAATTTTGTCCCTTGGAGAAAGATTTTAGACTTCAAACTTGACTAACGGAGACCTAAAAGGACCGTCAAGTTCACGGAACCGAATCACATTGCGTCACGCCCCCCCCCCCTTTTTCCTCCTAAGAAAAGGGAGAGAACTAACGAACATGTATCTCCCCTGAAAACACCAATATGCCAAGAGGGTTAACTACTCCCTGCATATTCCATGTATTAGCCTGGGAATGAGCATGAATATATAAGATGAATGAACATGATACATATACATAATACAAAAAACCCTCACTTATTGAATTACCTTATGATAACAGGACTTCAGACGTACCGCCTCCAACCATTCACCGGTTCGGCCATCAGTGACACAATCTGGTTGACATCCTCTCGCCTGAACATGCCTGCTTTAGGTTCTTTTCTTACCAAAGTGAAAAAAGGGGAAAAGCAGTGTGGTCACTAACTATCGTTTCAAAACAGCTAAAGCGAGTGGATTGGCTGAGTCTGACACATCCCTCATATAGTAATCCGTAAATGAGGACTCACAGTGCCATTGTGCAACGGCCATGATGTCCTCTAACGGAACACCATTGTAAAGGGCGGTCGAGGCGGCTATTCCTCTGACATCGTGTGCCCTTACACCCTGCACCTGGTGCCCAGTCGCCATCTCGTGAGTAGTCTGAATGCATTCGACCACCCAACGAGAGATAGTATCCATGGATGCGGCGCCATAAGGCTTTTTATGGCAGATCCACAGATGTCTATCGTTCGACCGTAACGAGTCAGTCCGTTTCTTGTACTTAGTCAAAGCACGGACCGGGCACCAGACACTGGCATCACGATCAAACCTAGTTAACTTCGGTATAATGATCGGTTTGCCGGGATATCTCAAAGATTGGTTCTTTGACATAAACTCTGCTCTTGGCAGAAGACGCAGACCTTCTCCAGAAACAATAAATCGGTTCCTCTCTGCCGAAAGCGCATGGATCTCACTGCACCTTCTAGCTGAGGAAGCTGCCAATAGAAAGACCGCCTTTAGAGTCAAATGCTTTAGACTAGCCGAACGCAACGGTTCGAAAGGGTGCTTGGCCAGTACAGTAAGCACTAAAGATAGACTCCAGGCTGGAATGACTACCGGTTGTCTCGGGCGGAGATTGCTCATTCCCTTCAACATCACATTTAACTGGGCCACCTCTGGACTATCCCTGTTGGCTAGACAAGGGATAACTGATGCCAAAGCTGACTTGTATCCAGCAACTGTGACGGGAGCTAGTCCTGAAAAGAACAGCTCACAGAGAAAGTCTGCTATTTGCTGAATAGTGGATTGAAAGGTATCAATACCCTTTTCTTCACACCAGTCTGCAAATCTGTTAACCTTGTTGTTATATGACTTGAAGGTTGACCTCCTTCTCGCAGCTGCGATGAAATCAGCAGCCTGTCGAGAAAAGGCTTCCGACGTGGAACGTTGTTTGACAACATCCACGCAGTCAATTTGAACATTTCGGGACGCTCGTGTAGGAAGCGTCCCTTGGCCTGGGAGATTATATTCGGAATCTCAGGCAACGGCACAGGATTTTCCACCAGCAGATCTAGAAGATCCGTGAACCATGCCCTGCTCGGCCAATACGGCGCTATTAGCAGGACGAGACACGGTTCCTCCCTGACCTTCACCAATACCTTCGGTAGAATAATGGTGGGTGGGTACGCGTAAGCGTGCATCCCTCTCCAGCTCATCGCCAGAGCGTCTGTATCGACGGCATTTGGATCTGGAATCGGCGAGACATATGTCATGATTTGAGCATTTTCCTTTGTGGCGAACAAGTCCACGTTGGGTTTGCCCCAATGCTCGAAGATCCGTCGCAGAACCAGAGGGTTGAGGGACCATTCTGTTGGCAAAATTCTCTGTCTGCGAGACAAAGCATCTGCCAGAATCTTCAATCGGCCAGGAATATGAGCTGCTTTCAAAACAACCGAGTAATTCCTGCACCATTGAATCAAGTGCCACACCCTGATGCACAGGGTGGGCGACCTGGTCCCGCCTTGGCGATTTATATATGATACTACTGTCGAATTGTCCGACCGTATCAATATCACCTTTCCCCTGATCATCGGAAGGAACTCTTCCAACGCCAGTTCCACTGCCATCATTTCCAACAGATTGATATGCAGCTGACTCTCCAGGAGAGTCCATGTGCCCGAGACCTGGTGTTCTCCCAGGCAGGCACCCCACCCTTCCAGCGATGCATCCGTGTAGATGGACAGCTGGGGGTGGGGTAGGTGCAGCGAAACCCCCAATAGGAGATTCTGACGCTGTTTCCACCAGAGAAGATGCGATATTATCGGCTCCAAAACTGGCACCAGTTTTGACAGGGGTTCTGTTCTCTGTTTCCACAGAGACATCAGATACAACTGGATAGGCCTTCGCATTAAAGCAGCGTACGGGATAACCTGCTCCATGGAGACCATCATACCCAGCATCTGAAGGAACCGCCTCGCCTGAATGTGGTTTCCCACTCGAAAACTCCTGAGGATGGCTAACAGAGACACCACTCTCGGCTCTGACGGGTAAACCCTGCCCTCCTCGAGGTCGAATCGCATCCCCAAATAAACGAAATGTTGAGTGGGCGTCAACTCGGATTTCTCCTCGTTGACTATCCAGCCTAGATCTGAAAGTAACTTCAGAGTCAGAGCAGTATCCACGTTCAACCTGGCTGCCGAGTCTGCCTTGAGCAGCCAGTCGTCTATGTAGGTGTGTAGCGCCACGTTATCTTTTCTGAGAAACGCTGTCACCGCAAGGACCACTCTTGTGAAAACCCTCGGAGCTGTCGACACGCCGAACGGGAGAACTGTAAACTCCCATACTTGATTCTGAAACGCAAATCTCAGAAACCTGTGCCAACTCCGATTCATAGGAATGTGGAAATATGCATCTTTCAGATCGATCGATACACACCACATTCCTTTCCTCAATCCCGCCATTACCGACCTCGGCGTTTCCATCTGGAACCGAGGCGTATGGATAAACCAATTTAATGGCCTGAGATTGAGTATGGGTCTCCATCCCCCTGTGCTCTTGGGGACAAGGAACATGTTTGAATAGAAGCCTGGAGTGTTTCGGTTTGCTGGTTTTATTGCTCCCTTCAGAAGCAAACCCGACACTTCCTTTTGAACGGCTTCTAACTTGTCTGGCTCGCTTGGTACGGGTGTCCAGACAGGTGCCAAAGACAGATTTTGTGGCGGAAAGTCCCACCACTCCGGCATGTAACCCTGGGATAACCATCCCAGGACCAGTCTGTCTTACGTCACACCTCGCCAGGCTTGGACGAAACGCATGAGCCTTCCACCCACCATAGACGCCTCGACGTCTAACGGGGTTGTCCGGCTCGCAGTCCGCCCCCCCCCCTTTCTTAACGAGAGAGAGTGAGAACGATTTCGTTCTAAGCATGACGGGTATAACTGGCACCGCTGTTCCTGTCGCACAGGCGCGGTCCAGGCGGATATGAAGGGAGCTTTCGTACCCTCAGGTACGCTTCGGCCCCTTCTGTCCGCCCTTTGAGGCCTTACCCCTACCCTTCCCCTTGCCCTTCCCGCCCCTAGGGCGGTCAGGAGCAACATTGGGGAGGGTAGGCGCCTCTACAACCTTCCTGGGCTTCTTCGCCGGCGGCGGCTCTGAAAACCCAGCTGAAGCAGAAGTCGCAACAGGCCTGGCTTTCGCCTTGCCCTTATGCTTCTTCTGCTTCTTTGAAGGCTGTCCCGTTAGCGGTTTCCCCACAGCCCCTAGTGCGTGCGCTTGCCACACTAGCTCTAGCTGTAAGTTTACCGCTAACCGATTCTGCGCGATACTGGCGGTGTCCTCTAAGATGGCCCGCGCTTGGCCACCGAAGATGCTAGGCCCTGTCAGGGGCGTCCCAAGAAGACGCTCCCTGACTGCCGTAGCCGGACGCATATGGTCAATAACCATTTGCCTCCTGGACTTCGTCACTCGCGCTTGCACCCTTGCCAATGCGTCCATTGACAGCACCAAGCCATCATTAACACATGAAAGCGCCACAGGTGGCACAGGGTGGCCTGCCCCCGCTTCAGGCCACACCGACTGAAGTAGACGATAAGAGTGGTTGACAGCACTCATAGCTGCCCTCATACCCTCATCACATAGGGACAGGACTTCTTCCTGGTGTACTTGGGATTTATCCACTAGTGCCGGACCGGGGCCACCCGAACCGGCACTCTGGACTCCCAATACCCATCGGTCATCCTCCGTGACCGACGGGACTACACCATACCTGTCGTATTCCCCCCGCGGAAAACGACATCTTGCCCGCACCTCCCTGGAGGCCGCAGGGAGCTGACCCTTGGTCATTAGTCGTTTGCTATAAATAGCATCCAACAAATCTATGAACCGTGGATCCAGTCCCACTGACTGGATCCGGGCCGCGGGCAAAATCCCCGTCCTAATCGACGCAACCGACGGACGGGGTGCATCTTCATCGGCCGTGGCCGAAACCACAGACGGGTCAACCCTTGGCTAGCCATGCCAGAGCATCCGACCAATCTACCTCCGACGAAGACACCCCCGCAAACACGTCACCCGTTGACGTGCTCACGGGTCTGCCACGCCAGGCACTCCGCTACCACACGGTCCAGGACGGAATCAACCTCCATATTCTCCACCTGCGGCTTCACGGGCCGCAGCAACCTCTCCTCCTCGGCCTCCTCGTCTTCAGACTCCGAAGAGCCGTCACTAGATGAGTCAACCGTGGAGACGTCCTTGCGGACGGCTCCCACACCTGACGGACCGGCCACCGCTACTGGACCACCCGGAGGTGGCCGCAGAGAGACAGAACCCGTCTGCCCGAAGCCAGACGGGACCGCCAGGGGGCCGTACGAGACGGCCCCCTCGGTAACCAGTCCAGAATCCTGTCCGAGGACAGGATCCGTACCAGGCATGGGGAGAAACTGCCCCCCAACCTTTGGTAGCAGGGACGACACCAGCGTGGGCAGAACGCTATGCAGAAAACCCTGCATAGCCGGACCAAACCACGCCGGCTGTGCCATCTCCGCCACCTCCAGCTGGGGACGTGGAGCACCCCCACCGGCCGAACCGGGCACTCCACGATTTCGTCTCGGACCGCCTGACCCCGCGTCACACCCAGCCAAGTCCTTCTGGGCAAGGAACTTAACCATCATTTCGACGGACCACACTGCACAAACATTACACCTATGATCTATATTACACAGGGAACACCTAAAACAAGCATGGTCCTTGAACATTACACGGACAAATTTATGGCATTCGTCACATGATGGTGGGGCTGGCTTGGCCTATAAAATAAGCACAAACCTACAATAAACAAGCGGAACGAGACCCGGATGGAAGGCAGACAATTAATTTTCAAATAATTTTGACTCATAAATTAACCGTAACCTCCCCGCACCCCACCCCGCCACGTTACAACAACGATCGCATTGATTATGACGACAAGAACGCGGCGGGCATCAACACACCCATATTAGATCCTCCAGGATGTGTAACGGCTCCAGGAATCATATCGCATAGCATTCGGGGTATATTTACTAATCAATATAAATTAAACTCCTAACGAAAGCATCACGATATGTGAAGAAAACAACAAATGTATAACAAACTGCTGTATCACACGGTAAAACCGCAGACCACGCATCTACTCAAGAATTTTGAAACCACCGATCATTGCAACCCGATCGTGATCGCACGTAAACTTGATCATTCTAAAGTTTCCGGTACCATTTTTAGTACGCAGCACCCAGAACAAGATGCGCGAATTAATGAAAAATTTTTCTTCACATAAACATCCGAGCGACCGGGTGTGACGTCACCCGCTCGGATTCTACGGAGGACGACGTCAGCCGATATTCGTGTTAGAAATACCGTAGCAAACACCTATTTTCATATCTGCCGATCGCCTGTTGGGGTTTAAAGAAGGCGATCGTCTGGCATATATCGTTGTTAGCACACGTCCCAGATTCTATGGGCTCAGAAATTGGAACATGCGACACAACGAAATTTAGAGACCTAAGTCTTTTAACTATGGATAATAAAGAACGATACAACCTGGTTATCTTCAGCGGTATGCTCCATAGTCCTTAGTTAATCCTTTCACGAACACACAAACTATCACAAATTAAAGACTTAGATCTTTTGTTTCACAAAAAACCCACTAAAATCCTTAATGCAAAAAGCATGTATTGCTCTTGTTGCTATGCAAACAAGAATGAGCTCTATGGTAAACGGGTACTCGGCAGTTGAGTGCCGAGTACCCGGTTCCCAGGAGTCGGTAAAGCTTTCTAAGTCTATAATCCTAGAGCCGCTGTCAGGGCCAGCTGTATATCAGAAGTAACAGAGTATTGATCGAAGGAGAAAGCAGGACTCGGTACACTCAAGTCAAGAATGGGCCTGAGGAAGCTAAGGATTTCGGCTGAGGACATGACACAGTGGAAAAAAGCGAAGAAGGACTGATTGCAGCTGTATGATGTTTCTACCACTACAGGCGCAGAATAAAGCGATCATACATACATAGAACATGGCGACGACGGCGGCGGCGGTGGTTGTCCTCATCGTGGTGGTGATGGTGTTGATACGACGACGACGACAACGGCGATGGTGATGATGGACGTGTTTGTTGTTCTGTTGTTAATGATGTTTTTGTCGTCGTCGTCGATTATTATTATTATTATTATTATTTTTATTATTATTATTATTATTATTGTTATTGATTCGCAGGTAGCACTATCATTTCAATGATGCCCCCTTCGCGATCAGTAAGGAGACGACGCCAGTCCCTAAAGGCCAACAGACCAACCATATTTCAGTACTTGAAAGAAGGGAAAGTTCGCCTCGTTATCAACCAAGTTAAAGCTGGAGCGAATGTGAATGAAAAAGATGATAAACATCGGACGCCTCTTATACACGCTGTCTCGTGCACCAGCAGTCAAGCCGCTTTGCATTTGGTAAAAAATTTGCTAGAAAATGGTGCCGATGTAAACTTGCAGGACCTCGCCGGAAAGACAGCTCTCATGTGTGCCTGTTATGAAGAGGGTCGTGGTGATCTCATGCGCGAGATCGCCAACTGCCCGACATGTGATCCGAATATAGTTGATAGTGACGGTAATACTGCCCTGCACCATGCAGTGCTGACCGGGAACTTGGATACTGTACGAGTATTGGTGTCATGTTCGTTTGAAGCGAACCCTCTTGACGTGGACGTAGTGAATAACACCGAGATGACACCACTGCTACTTGCTGTGAAGCAGCTGTACCGAGAAATGACACGTGTGCTTGTGTTAGAAGGAGGCGCTAACAGAGCACCAATTGCTGATTAGAGCATGCTGAAGCGTCTACTTGGTGAGGAGACCAAAGAGAGATATACACCGTCCTTACACAGGGCATGTCAGAGGTTATCTTTATTCCTGAAGATACTCCCTAAAAGTCAGCCCCAAGAGGACTGTGAAGCTGTAGAAATGCCGAGAAAGGATTCGATCATGTCTGACATGGGTGAGGTACTGTGCACGCCGGTGACACCACCTATGTCCGGCAGGCGGTCATCGAATTACAGAAGACCATCAATAGCCACATACGATATCATGAAGAACCTGCTCGATGTGGCACATACATCTGGCACGAAGAACAGAAGCAGCTTCATATTTTCCAATTATAATGTTGAGTCTGAACAAAATACGGCTGCCCTTAACAATAGAAAGAAGCGGAAGAGAATGGGAATTAGCTTTTGCATTCCTGTGGAGGAGGAAAGGGATGAAGATGAGGATGGGAAGAATATGAACCACAATCATAACCAGTGTAGCCCCGTTATTGAGAATCAATACCCGGAGTGGAGTAGATCAGGACATCATCAATGGCCCAACAGAGCTGTGTTAACCGTAAGCTACAATATGCCGGGTGGTGAACCAGACATCTTCCAACGTGTGATTGCTGATAAAATGAGATATTACGGTTTCATTGGTTCAGTGTTGAATAAATTAAATACTATGGCAAAGACAATAATGATCATTTCCTGAATTTAGTGACATATTACATCATAAACCATCAGATCCCGACATAGGTCATCAAGAATATGCATGATTAGGTTAGGTGAGAATAAAGTATACCCTGTAAATATAGCCCTGTACCGTCTTGTCACCATGCCCATGTTAAAGTTCTCATCTATTCTTAAAAGATACATATCCTAGCTAAATTTATGACTATTTGATGCTTTATAGGACACTTTAACTAACGAGAACTGTAGCCGATATTTTAGATAGATATTTGCTACCGCACTATTTCAGACTCTATTGTCTTGGCCAGTGCGCAATTGTTGGTACAAAACCATTCTCGTAACGCTAATCCTAGTTATTCTTCTGTTGGCTTCCAAGGTGCCAGCATAGGTGTGCATAGCATAGTTCAGTACCAGTTGTGTATATTTCCTATGGTGCAAATGACAACAAATATATTTTTAACACGTTTACTGAAAACTGTTGCGCAATTTTCCGTAAAATTGTTGTCAATATAATCAGCTGATAATACAATTCGCGCAACTGTATTGACAATCATTTCTGACTATGGCAGCAACAGCGTTGTCAAATTTTTCTCAAAATAATCAGCGGACTTCCTATTTTTGTTTGCGAGCAAGTGCATACACAATTAGCTCGGCCTATATCTTATGCGTATTTCAAAGTGAAATATGTTCACATAGACCAAGCAGTCCACCAGCACATGCACGATCGCCTCTGGCATGCCTACCGTGAATAGAATAATATGCTTGCCTCCTGATTGACAATGAAATGAACAAAACTTTTGAGCATATTTGAGACTGGGTCTCGATTCCATATATCATATAAGCATAACAATTTGTGTATGCATTTGTTAGACCCGATTTATAAGTCCAACTTCTCATGCCGTGCCAGCTATATTTACATATATATCTGACATATAAATCAAATTTTCTGGTACGCGGCGACTTATAGTCGTGGTTTTGAGCTTTCAATTCGAGCTAGCGCTAGTTAGACTGAAGCACGACTTTGATTTATATGTTGCACATTTCATGTGCCGTGCCAGCACAGAACGGCATATCGGTGGTCAAGGCTTGACATCGGATTGGGCAATGGTCCGAAAATAAAATTCGTGCATTCTGTGACGGGACATGATCAAGTCCACTATGAACTATGTCTTGACCACATCCGCGTGCACGATGACTGGTGAGGAATCTACACAACATTACACAGGAATAGAGCTTTGGCTTGGGTTAATAGATATGAAGCTTACTCTCTGCATATATACCTTGAAATATGTAGCCACATGAAATAGATTGTGTGATCTATTTTGGATGCGCTAACCGGGAGTTTAGGCATGACATACTATGTGGTGTCATATACTATAATCCGAAATAGTTGCCTCAAAAAAATATCAAATACACTGTACCATTGCTGAGAAATAATAAAATGAATATGCCCAAAACGCTCGAAAACGTGACTCCTGGGCGCATCCATTTTCTCGCAACGAGAGCGAGAAACCGCGAGATTATGACATCAACGACACACCAGCAAAATATCGTCAGCGCTTTTAGATTTACCTGTTTACTTCGCGTTATGAAGGCCGAATATTAATTAACCCTTTAATGACCAAATTCTGTCAGGAAAATCAGAATATTTCTTTATTGAATGGCCTGCGAAAACTATTTTTGAAAACTGACCACTGGAATGGCTGGTTCTGTTACTGAGACAGTCGTTTTAGTTGTAAATTCTCAAATTAGCCTTCTTTTGACCTGCGTCCTCAACTTGACGATTGCAGAGGCCAGTGCTGGCGTGAAATGGTTAAATCCCATCATGTCCGCATGTCAACCATGGGTTTTCAGTAATAGAGACGAGCATGGAAAGGGTACGGCAATTCACATTTTCAGATACCGGATCCACAGAAGCATCCGCATGAAAAGGGGCTAACTAAAAGATGGCTTCATAACATCGCCACTGGATGGATATCTTCCACATTTAAATTTGGAAGACACAAGTTTAGAACATATCTGTATAATTTTAAAATAATGTGTCATGCATTTCAAAACACAAGGCGCGGTACTTAATTTTAATATAACAGAATCAAACTCGACAATTAACGTCGTAGTATGCTTGCATCAATTGTAAAACGGGATTTGCAAACCAAAATGAAACGATGTCGCTGATTGTCCGGTCGGTGAATTATAGACAACCGCTTAGCGGCCTACTTCGTAGACGATAGGAGGTGAGAGCTAGTAAATAATGACAAGTGTACGCTAGACATAATTAGTAGTTTAGTGCTTTCACACTATTGAAATCCAGCGTTATTAATCATTTGCAACGTTTACTCCCAATTTTAAAATAATTATGCAGAGTGTTGAATATTCTGAATTAAATTTTCCTGGAATTATGTTGCAGTAGCTTCCAAACTAATTAGTTTCACACAATAGGCCTATGCAAGGTAAATTTTAAGTTTTCTGATTTTCTGTCCTTGAAAGAGTTAACTAATTGATCCCAAATTTTTAAATGTTGACCCATATTTACTGCCTGTTGAATATTTTGAAACTGGAATTTGACTGGAAGCAGAAGTTGCAATAGCAACAGCTTTCAGAGAAATTACATTCAACATTTATTCAACTAACATATTTTTCAAGAATTTGTTGTAGCTGGTTGATTGCAAACACAACCCTTCAATGTTTTTTAAAAACAAAAATTGCCCATAAGAAAACAATTTTTTTAATTTAGCACTACAATGACTGGCGCGATCATCGAGACACTAATTGCACTTTAATTTCCTCCAAACACTGTGGCAAAGTGTCAGTTGTTTAGCCAGTACGCTAATTATCCACGAGATGCAAGATTTACCTCCCCTGGTTACGGCTATCCTCGATCGGGCAAACAGAGTAGGTGACGGTGTCGGTAACGTCAGCTGCTTGTCCAAAATGGCGCCTCTATCTACTGGTTACTTTAGCAATTTAAATTGAGGATATCTTTTTTATTTGTTGGCACACAATTGTGCTCTTGGTCTCAAATTAATGCAGAAAATTAGTACTTTACGTCAGATGCATAAAATCCCCCAGTGGAATATCCCTTTAAGAGCAAAACATACTATGATATACATCTTGAGTTCTTATACACGCGAGTACTTTGATTAGTTAGTCTAACTTGATGATTGTTATGTCTACAATAGAATATGATAGTTTCATATAGATCCAGGAAACATATAAGAACGAGTTTGTAACAGTATATAAGATGATCGCGAAAGCACGAATTGTTCCAGCATCGAAATTAATAATTATCCCCCTTTGCTTTGGTAAATTATCACGTCGAGAAGCCTCCCGAAAACGCACTGGAATATTTCAGGCGCGAGGGTTGGTTAAGACAGCAGTCGAAGTTCTCCCTGATGACGCTCCTACTATGTTCAAATAACGAAAATACGGTCTTTAAATACTGCCCTCACTGAATATTCGAGTTGATAATTTGTCGCCACTGAAATAATTCGATGATATGAATGTTTATATAGTTGTCACACGGCATAAAACACGTAGATTCATGTTTTTAGCGATTGATATAGCTTCTTAGTAGTCCCCGACTACGAGGCGCCGTAAACTGTTACTTATGCATAGCCTCCAAACTGTCTTCTTCTTTTGATGTAGACCACATCTCATACGTCATTCCGAACGTTGCAAACACAATATATAAACAAGTGCACATATTGATGCAAGGCATCAATGGTAAATAGCGTGGCCGGAGGTTATTATAATTCTGAGAATAAACTCAAATGTTTCATGAAAAAATGAAGTTATAGTAAAGGCATACACGCCACCTATGACAAAAATATACGCGGACAATAAGCACAAAAGAAGGAATATTTCTTGCAAAAAGATATGGGCAGTATTAGCTATGGGCTAGGAAAAGCAGCTTATGTTTTTGGTCAGTCCAACAATTTCTCCGTGCATCCTTTTTCTCCAGGCCAAACTCCTTAACAGAGAGAGGAACAGACACAATTAAGAGCAGCCAGTGATGAGAAAATTGCACTACTGCATCAACAGGGCGTAACAGATCAAATTTGGGTCATTAGGTATCAACAACTTGTAAAGAAAAAGAAATCAACAGAACTGGCAACCCAGTCAGTAGAAAATCAGCGCAAGAAGCAGTACAGACCATGACACCCATTCAAACATATTAAAGAAAAACTGTAAATAATATTTTAAACCTAAATCTTGATACCTTCTTAAACAGACGTGAAGAGCTTATTACCCGGAAATATATTGGTGAAATATACACTGCAATGCTAGTGAAATGCACAAAGCAAGTATATTTTTGATGCAATATAGGACCCCGATCTGTACAGACAGATACACCTTTCAAGTTAAGTGGCCAGGATAGAACCAACACCGTGAACCTAGATTTCTCCAACGAAAATGATATAGTAGAAAACATTCTGACTGAAGACCCAGTAGGAAACATGCACGACATCGTGATATGTTTCATTTAGCTATCATATCTATGTCACCTATTAAACGATATCGTTACTGGAAACAGTGACAAACTATTAAATCAAATATTTTTGCTCGACAAAAAGGCCAAAATCGTCCTCAGCCATTGTAATGATGACGATCTTGTTAACTATATATACAAATGTTAGGGTATTAGCCTGATATGTCAGGTTCTACCATTACACGCGGCTAATAATATGGGATATATAGAAATATTTTCACATTGCTATGATAAATATTTGGTGGTAGAATTATACCAATATTTTGCACAGCACGAGAACATAGTGAGTTCTACATGGCCTTATGTTCGAAAACTGGCTACAAGGCATGTAGCGATATTCTGGTACTGAATATAGTACATTATCGGAATTTGACAATGCTGTGCCACTACTAAATTGCAAATGACGAAATTACTGTATAGTAAACATTTTTTTAAACCTTTGATGCTTTATTAGCGTATTCATATACGTATCTAACCATATGGGTGAACTTCTGGGGTCGAACCTATTGCAAACAGTGTGGTACAGAAAATCGTTGATCTGACAGAATTTGCGCCAATTTTCGGTATGGAATTGTGTACTATGAAATTACGTTCCTGTAGAATTTTTTTAAATTCGGAATACAACGAGCATATTTCCTATAAGTATTTGTGGGTGAAATTCTGGGGGTGAACATATTGCAATGAACACCATGAATTATCCCAAGTTTGAGCTTATTTACGTTATGAAATTTTAAAATCTCACTACGTCATAAGCTTCTGCCCAGTGGCGGAAGTGCCCATATTTTGAAACTAATTTGACTAGACACTGTTCGAACTGTATGTCTTCTATTTATTCAACAGTCATTTTCTATGATAATGGCTGGGTTCGATCTGTGACTGAAGGATATGACGTCATAATCAATTACTTCATATACAGGCTGAAGTCACAATCCAAAATGTGCAAATGAATGGCGTATCGAGCTCAGTGATAAACATTGAATAGTCCGGCAAATGTACGAATTGTATGTCTTTACTGGTTAATCAACATCGTGTTAGGTATTTTGAAACTAATTTGACCGGGCGTTGTTGCGGCCAGAGGCAGCAAACCTTTAACAGCACCCAGTCAAATTAGTTTCAAAATAGTCATCAAGACGCGAAAAGAATGGAGCTTAGCTAGAAATAGGCCTGGCATACGTAGAAATGGATCTCTCTATTGAAATTGTCATGAGCAAATTGAGCATTACATGGCTAATACCACTTGGTAATGTGTGGCCCACACAATATGGACCACTTGTATTAAGAGACCACCCATATATATAGGTCACATGCTTTAACAAGGCCAATCATAGATTGTTGCCCTGAATACAATGTACTCGTCCTCTGATGGAGGGAGGATAATTAATACCACTGGCTAATGCGCATTTTCATGTTGTCTATCCATCATATTACATAATAATGACGTCATGACTGACTCGTTTAGTCCATCTTAAATGCTTAATAATCTGACACGTTGTACGAATTGTATGTTTTTGTTATTTAATAAAAATGCTGTTGAATATTTTGAAAGTAATTTGACTGGCCGCTGTTGCTGCCATAGGCAGCAACAGGACACAGTCAATTTAGTGTCCAAATATTCCACGGCTTACCTGTATAGTTTTCTTGAAATTTATCGTCTAGTAGTCCAGAAATCCATCGATCCCGACTCGAGAGTGGTATGGGTGAAGTTTAGCAATTTAGTCCATCTTAAGTGCTTAATAGTCCGACAAGTTGTACGAATTGTATGTCTTTGCTATTTCCAAAACAAGCTGGTGAATACTTTGAAACTAATTTGACTGGGCGATGTTACTGCCACAAGCAGAAATTGCACCCAGTCAAATTGGTTTCAAAATAGTCAACACCTTACCTGTATAGGTTTCTGGAAATTGATAGTCAAGCAGCTCAGAGATCCATTGATACCAACACGAGCGCGGTATTAATGTATTAATATACCATCCGGATTCAGTGACCGATTGACTAATGTTAGGCCTATGGAAGTCATTTCAAGCAACTGCCACCAAGATGTGATTTACTTGGGCACAATTGTGTGTTTTCTAACAAAATCCTTTAGAATGTTTAACACCGAAATTTCAATATCTCAGATGAAGACAACTATACGAATATCTTTTTAATACTTTGACTGGTAGCCCACCCTACCCTACCCACCTACCTGTTGCTATCATAGACCTTATTAAGTATTGCAACGACAACAACTGCCCATGTAAGCCTATCATCTTCTCTTAATGTATTTTAACCCTTTCATGAGGAGGCTGCCAAAACCGGCCTCTACAGTGATCTTGAGGATGTAATTTGCAGGTCAAGAGAAGATCGTTTTTGAAAATTCACCACTGAGATGACTGGCTCGATAATTCCAATAGTAACTCTTCAAAACAGTCGTCTATTGGCCTGCAAATAGGCACTCAATAACCAAACATTTTTTTAATATTCCTGACACAATTTTGGTAATACAGGGTTAATAAATTATGAGGACGACGATGATGTACCATGTCTGTTTAACCTTTCCCGTATTGTATTATAGTATGATTCACATTTGTTGCATTCGAGATAGGGTAAAAATTATAGACTTGCTACAGACAGTCTTGAGGCGTACTATGTGTGTGGTAAATTTCAAAAGAAAAACATGCATAATAATATTACAGAGGGCGAAAAAGTAGACAGCGTTCGCTAACAATAATGGATCAATCTAAAAATAAAGGCTTGGCTTCTTCGAAACTACACCTCAAATGTAATGGCCGGTCATCTTCTTACGTTATCACAACGACTGGACTGTTACACAGACTCAACTTCGGATACCAGACAGACCGGGACCCAGTCTATCTCCGTAGTGGACTGTAAAAGCAACACTGTGGATCGTGAAATCACTACATAAATGGCTACTCAATAGGCCCCTACATACGAGATACATTTCTCGATCTTGTATCGAAAGAGAACTCGTGGGATATGAATGAATAATGGATGTGTGATTATCAGTAGTATCCTTTTGTCTTTAATCCATCCATGGGAATAAATCCATGTAGGGTCAATCCAATCTTCTTCTTCTATTCGTTCGCTGATCATACCGCCAGTCCTGTAAGTGACTATCGACATGATCATATGCGTTAAGTGCGTAGATCCATGGTTTATTAGAGTGCGCCGTGCGGCCTGGAACCTCCGTCTTCAGCACTCGAGGTTTCTGTCAGGGTTACCTCACCCTTACCTCCTTTAGTCGCCTCTTACGACACGCAGAGGATACGGAAGGTGTATTCTAAGCCCCACCTACAGGGCAAGGGTCAATGCAATTATGTAGCAGTATTGATAGACTACCAATGTTCCAAATTTCCAGTCAAAACTGCTGTCAATAATATTGTAGCAGATTGTTGAATACAGAAATCAACCGAAAGTGTAGGCCTATGCATGTGCTAAGTTAAGAACGTCTACAGGAAATTCGGCCACAGAATTTCAACCATATAGTTAGATAGGTATATCAATACGCTCGTGAAGTAATCGACTGGGGTTAAAAAAATTTTTACCATGGAGTAATTTCGCAGTGCACAATTTCATACCGAAAATTTGATAAATCTCCGGTGATTCACAGTTTTCAGTGCCCTGTTGTCTGTAGTATGTTTAGCCCCATAATTTCACCTACATAGACTTGAGCCTTAATATACTACGTATATTCCGAATCTAACAAATTCTAGGTGAAATAATTTTATTAGGCAAAAATTGGCTTAAATGTGGGGGTTTTCGTTCTTTTTGGTGTCCTACTGTCTGTATGTAATATGGTCGGCTCCAGAACTTCGCTCACATGGACGTGGAGCGATTTGAATATGATAGTTTTATTGGGAATTTAAAAAAATTTGACAGTGAAGTAATTTCGTAGCATACGATTTCATCGCGTAAATTCGTTTCAATTTTGGTAGATCTGCGGGTTTTCAATGCCCTACTATTACCTGTCTGTAATAGGTTTGGCCACATAATTTCACCGATATGGTTAGATAGCGATATGAACATGCTAATATATCTTGAGTTTTCTACCACGTAGTAATTTTGTAATATTCAATTTAGTAGCCACGGACAGTTGTCAAATCCAATAATTTACTATATTTGGTATCAGAATGTCTGTTCTCGATTTGTAATAATTTTTTTTATATATGGATGTATATAACTCAATATGAGCTAGTGCTTTTGCACAATTCTACCATCAAGTAATCTTATCGTAGGTAGTTACATATTCGCCGTATGGCCCCATTATAATATGGTTGGTTCACATTCACCACATTCAGGTAGGTGTCGGTATGTCCTGGCATATCGCTCATAATGGGTTCGGCCCCAGACAGTCACCCATATGTTTAGATTGGTATAGGCATACCCTTACGGGGTAGTGAGATTTAAGACTATCTACCATGTAATAATTTCGGCTCAAATTTAGGCCGATTCATGGTTTTCGTTGCACCATGTCAAATTAGTTTCAAAATAGTCATCAGCTTACCTGTATAGTTACCTTGAAATTGAAAGTCTGGGAATTCATTATTCAGCGTATATATAGACATCGATTCCAACACGCAAAAAAGGAGTGGAGCTTAGGTAGAAATAGGCGTGGCATACCTAGAAATGGATCCCTCTATTGAAATTGGCATGAGCAAATTGAGCATTACAGGGCTAATACCACTTGTTAATGCGTGGTCCACACAATATGGGCAACTTATATTAAAAGAGCACCCGTATTTATAGGTCACATATTTTAACAAGGCCAATCATAGATTGTAGACCCTTGCCATCTCGAACGCACATGGACCCGAATACAATACAATCATCCTCCGATGGAGCGAGGGTAATTAATACCACTTGCTAATGGGCCTTTTCAGGTTGTCTATCCATCATATTACGTCATGTGACGTCGTAATTAATTAAGTGATGCGTAGGATAACATCATAATAATGACGTCATGACTGACTAGATTTGGTCCATCTTAAATGCTTAATTATCTGACACGTTGTACGAATTGTATGTTTTTGTTATTTAATGAAAATGGTGTTGAATATTTTGAAAGTAATTTGACTGGACGCTGTTGCTGCCACAGGCAGCAACGGGACCCAGTCAATTTAGTGTCAAAACATTCCACTGCTTACCTGTATAGTTTTCTTGAAATTTATCATCTAGTAGTTCAGAAATCCATCGATCCCAACTCGAGAGTGGTATGGGTGGAGTTTATCTAGAGATGGGCAGGGCATAGGTAAACTGGAAAGGTTCATTGTATTAATAAACCACCACAGTTTTCAGTGCCCTATTGTTTGTAGTATGTTCAGCCCCATACTTTACCCCACATAGACTTGAGCTTTAATATGCTAGTTATATTCCGAATCTAACAAATTCTAGATGAAGTAATTTGAATACGCAAAATTTAGCTTAAATGGTGGTGTATTCGTGGTTTTCGGTGCCCTACTTTCCGTAATATGGTCGGTTCTAGAAGTTCGCTCACATAGACGTATAGGAGTTTGAATATGCTAGTTGCGTTGGGAATTTAAAAGAATTCGAACGTGAAGTATTTTCGTAGCGCATAAATTTGCTCCAATGTTGGCAGATCTGTGGTTTTCAATGCCCTACCATCTGCAATATGTGTGGCTACATAATTTCACCCATATGGTTAGATAGGTTTATGAATACGCTAAGGAATCTTGAGATTTCTACTGCGTAGTAATTTCGTAATATTCAATTTAGTGGCCACGGACAGTTGTCAAATGCCAACAATTTACTATATTCAGTATTAGAATCTCAGTTCTAGGTTTGTAATCATTTTCTACTAATGCTTTTGCACGATTCTACCATCAAGTAATTTGGTAATATGTAGTTACATATTCACCATATGGCCCCATTGTAATATGGTTGGTTCACATTCACCACATTCAGATAGGTGTCGATATGTCCTGACATATCGCTCATAATGGGTTCGGCCCAGAATATCACCAATATGTTTAGATAGGTATAGGCAGAAGCATGGGCGGATTATCCACGAGGCTAATGAGGCAGTAGCCTAGGGCCTTGCACTTGAAGGGGGCCTCGCACTTGGACAAAAAAAATTTCTGTTTTCTTTTGCCTTAGGCAAGATACATAACGCAACGAAGAGACACTCGGTCAATATCTCCAAAATAGATTATTGCCTTATCATGGCCTTATCTCAGTGACCTATGTTATTCTGTTTATAGTCTCGTTTTATTGTTTAAATATCGATTGTAACAATGCTTGAGCGGCCGATCCGAGTTACCCGAGTAGACTAAACAAACGCGATGATCACGTGATGGCGTGAGGCACAGGTGGAAACTAATTTTTGTTGCCTCAGTGAGTCAGTGGAAGCGCTCCGAAGCACTGTTAAACGGTTTTTGATCGGGAATCAGTAGGCCTACATTCATTGATTCTCATAGTCATACTGTGGATAGCCGAGTTTTTTTCGTAAAATTTAAAGAAAGGCAAGGTACGAAGAAACATTGTTACAATGTTACAATGTTACTGACTAAATTAAAGCTACGTTGTCACGGTTGGCTATATGAATATTTTTTACAGATTGTAAATTGTGTATTACACCCATGTATCTATCGGGTCAATAATATATACCTTAATATACCCAAACAATGTCCGTTTGGGTAAAACGTATACTTTTAACCCTTTCGCCGAATAATCTATGAAAACCGAAATTAATTATTATGTACGAAACATTACATATTCTATTGAATATTTTGGAAATAATTTGACTAAAAGCTGTTGGTGGCTCGGGAACCAGCAACTTTCAGCCAAATTGTTTTAAAAATATTTAACATGGTCGGAGATATGGCGTATGCGAAATGTTGTCTGCAAAATACTCGGCAGTCAATGTGTTAAAGACTGCATTTTGTCTGCTGTAAAGCCTATAATAATTATCTAAAATGATGCCAACACATGTACAGGCGGTTCCACCTTACGACATCGCCCGCTTGTCCTTGTGGAGAAGCAGAACAGACCACAGAGCGCATACTTCAATGTTGCAGTACGTATCAGCTGCTGAGAGAAGAGATCTGGCCTTTGTCAATCTCTTTTCTTGAAAAGCTGTATGGGCCTGTGGAAGAACTGCAGAAAACCACAGATTTCATCTTGAGAACGGCTATCCAAGTGTGATACCGGCGATCGAAAAGAAGAAGAAGAAGATGTCAAATATACGCCAGATTGCACCACAGAGCGTCTAGATTTAAATTTTTTCTGGGGGAAGGCCCCCTGACACCCCCCCCTGCATGGTCTTGTGCCTAGGGCCTCGCACAACCTTAATCCGCCACTGGGCAGAAGCTTACGACGTAGTGAGATTAAAAGATTTCATAACGTAAATAAGCTCAAACTTGGGATAATTCATGATGTTCATTGCAATATGTTCACCCCCAGAATTTCACCCACAAATACGTATAGGAAATATGCTCAATGTATTCCGAATTAAAAAAAAATCTACAGGAACGTAATTTCATAGTACACAATTCCATACCGAAAATTGGCGCAAATTCTGTCAGATCAACGATTTTCTGTACCACACTGTTTGCAATAGGTTCGACCCCAGAAGTTCACCCATATGGTTAGATACGTATATGAATACGCTAATAAAGTATCAAAGGTTTAAAAAATGTTTACTATACAGTAATTTCGTCATTTGCAATTTAGTAGTGGCACACCATTGTCAACTTCCAATAATGTACTATATTCGGTACCAGAATATCGCTACATGCCTTGTAGCCAGTTTTCGAACATAAGGCCATGTAGAACTCACAATGTTCTCGCTCTGTGCGAAATATTGTGATAATTCTACCACCAAATTTCTATATATCCCATATTATTAGCCACGTGTACTGGTAGAACCTGACATACCAGGCTAATACCCTAACATTTGTACATATAGTCAACAAGATCGTCATCATTACAACGGCTGAGGCCGATTTTGGCCTTTTTGTCATGCAAAATAATATTTGATTTAATAGTTTGTCACTGTTTCCAGTAACGATATCGTTTAATAGGTGACATAGATATGATAGCTAAATGAAACATATCACGATGTCGTGCCTGTTTCCTACTGGGTCTTCAGTCAGAATGTTTTCTACTATATCATTTTCGTTGGAGAAAACTAGGTTCACGGTGTTGGTTCTATCCTGGCCACTTAACTTGAAAAGTTTATCTGTCTGTACAGATCGGGGTCCTATATTGCATAAAAAATATACTTGCTTTGTGCATTTCACTAGCATTGCAGTGTATATTTCACCAATATATTTCCGGGTAATAAGCTCTTCACGTCTGTTTAAGAAGGTATCAAGATTTAGGTTTAAAATATTCTTTACAGTTTTTCTTTAATATGTTTGAATGGGTGTCATGGTCTGTACTGCTTCTTGCGCTGATTTTCTACTGACTTGGTTGCCAGTTCTGTTGGTTTCTTTATCTTTACAAGTTGTTGATACCTAATGACCCAAATTTGATCTGTTACGCTCTGTTGATGCAGTAGTGCAATTTTCTCATCACTGGCTGCTCTTAATTTTGTCCGTTCCTCTCTCTGTTAAGGAGTTTGGCCTGGAGAAAAAGGATGGACGGAAAAATTGTTGGACTGACCAAAAGCATAAGCTGCTTTTCCTAGCCCATAGCTGATACTGACCATATCTTTTTGCAAGAAATATTCCGTCTTTTGTGCTTATTGTCCGCGTATATTTTTGTCATAGGTGGCGTGTATTCCTTTACTATAACTTCATTTTTTCATGAAACAGTTGAGTTTATTCTCAGAATTATAATAACCTCCGGGCACGCTATTTACCATTGATGCCTTGCATCAATATGTGTACTTGTTTATATATTGTGTTTGCAACGTTCGGAATGACGTATGAGATGTGGTCTACATCAAAAGAAGAAGACAGTTTGGAGGCTATGCATAAGTAACAGTTTACGGCGCCTCGTAGTCGGGGACTACTAAGAAGCTATATCAATCGCTAAAAACATGAATCTACGTGTTTTATGCCGTGTGACAACTATATAAACATTCATATCATCGAATTATTTCAGTGGCGACAAATGATCAACTCGAATATACAGTGAGGGCAGTATTTAAAGACCGTATTTTCGTTATTTGAACATAGTAGGGGCGTCATCAGGCAGAACTTCGACTGCTGTTTTTAACCAACCCTCGCGCCTGAAATATTCCAGCGCGTTCTCGGGAGGCTTCCAGACGTGATAATTACCCAAAGCAAAGGGGGATAATTATTAATTTCGATGCTGGAACAATTCGTGCTTTCGCGATCATCTTATACTGTTACAAACTCGTTCTTATATGAAACTATCATATTCTGTTGTAGACATAACACTCATCAAGTTAGACTAACTAATCAAAGTACTAGCATGTATAAGACCTCAAGATATATATCATAGTATGTTTTGCCCTTAATATAACCAAATCTAGGCTACAATACAGATATACTTTACTAGGATATCTAAAACCAATATTATTGCTTTTTGTCCTTATCTGTCTTTGATTTACGTCATATGTGTTGTTCTAATAATCATTATAACATGATTACAGGGTCTCATGTTTTATATTCCCATTATCATTCAGACATTTTACACATATGACACCACATAGTATGTCTTGCCTAAACTCCAGGTTAGCGCATCCAAAATAGATCACACAATCTATTTCATGTCTCATGTGGCTGCATATTTCAAGGTATATATGCAGAGAGTATGCTTCATATCTATTAACCAAAGCCAAAGCTCTATTCCTGTTTAATGTTGTGTAGATTCCTCACTGGTCATCGTGCATGCGGATGTGGTCAAGACATAGTTCATAGTGGACTTGATCATGTCCCGTCACAGAATGAACGAACGAATGAACGAACAAATTTTATTTTCGGACCATTGCCCAATCAGATGTCAAGACTTGACCACCGATAAGCTGTTCTGTGCTGGCACGGCACATGAAAAGTGCAACATATAAATCAAAGTCGTGCTTCAGTCGAACTGGCGCTAGCTCGAATTGAAAGCTCAAAACCACGACTATGAGTCGCCGCGTACCAGAAAATTTGATTTATATGTCAGTAAATATAGCTGGCATGGCACATGAGAAGTTCGACTTATAAATCGGGTCTAACAAATGCATACACAAAAAGTTATGCTTATATGATATATGGAATCGAGACCCAGTCTCAAATATGCTCGAAAATTTTGTTCATTTCATTGTCAATCAGGAGGCAAGCATATTATTCTATTCACGGTAGGCATGTCAGAGGCGATCGTGCATGTGCTGGTGGACTGCTTGGTCTATGTGAACATATTTCACTTTGAAATACGCATACGATATAGGCCGAACTAATTGTGTATGCACTTGCTCGCAAACAAAAATAGGAAGTCCGATGATTATTTTGAGAAAAATTTGACAACGCTGTTGCTGCCATAGTCAGAAATGATTGTCAATACAGTTGCGCGAATTGTATTATCAGCTGATTATATTGACAACAATTTGACGGAAAATTGCGCAAAAGTTTTCAGTAAACATGTTAAAAATATATTTGTTGTCATTTGCACCATAGGAAATATACACAACTGGTATTGAACTATGCTATGCACACCTATGCTGGCACCTTGGAAGCCAGCAGAAGAATAACTAGCATTAGCGTTACGAGAATGGTTTTATACGAACAGTTGTGCACTGGCGAAGACAATAGAGTCTGAAATAGTGTGGTAGCAAATATCTATCTAAAATATCGGCTACAGTTCTCGTTAGTTAAAGTGTTCTATAAAGCAACAAATAGTCATAAATTTATCTAGGATATGTATCTTTTAAGAATAGATAAGAACTTTAACAGGGGCATGGTGACAAGACGGTACAGGGCTATATTTACAGGGTATACTTTATTCTCACCTACCCTAATCATGCATATTCTTGATGACCTATGTCGGGATCTGATGGTTTATGATGTAATATGTCACTAAATTCAGGAAATGATCATTATTGTCTTTGCCATGGTATTTAATTTATTCAACACTGAACCAATGAAACCGTAATATCTCATTTTATCAGCAATCACACGTTGGAAGATATCTGGTTCACCACCCGGCATATTGTAGCTTACGGTTAACACAGCTCTGTTGGGCCATTGATGATGTCCTGATCTACTCCACTCCGGGTATGACTGACTCAGTTATATTACTCTGAGCGAGTTATCTAGTAGGCAGTGTACGCCATTTTTCAGGTAAATCGCCGTATCCTACATGAGGTTTCCGAAGAACGGTCTGACACACGCCAGGCTGATCTTTGGAAACCACATACAAGATCCACGATTTATCTGAAAACTGAGACCTTAGAAGCTTCACCATTTCTGATGTATGTCCGCAAAGCTGTCAAATGCATGCTCTCCCGATCTAAACTCCTGTGAGTATGCGATGTATGAAGAAAATGGACAGCAGATGTTCAGCACATTCGACAAATCAGCTGCGAGCTATGAGGAACACTTATGCACACGAAATAAGGAATGTTTGAAATTACTGTATTACTTTATTGGCTCTATTGTTCGCTGAAAGGCATCTAGATTTGTCAATCAGCTAGATATGTTGTCTTCGATAGTGAGTGCTCTTACATGCTTTAGTAGTTTTATTGCTCTTTATCTTGAGCTGGGTGTAGACACAGAAATGGATATTTCCAGTTTTTGCTAAGCCCCGCCCACCCCTAGCTAAGCTTCACCCACTCCCCGTCCGTGATGGGATCGATCGATCCCTGAACTCCCTCAGTATCAATTTCCAGAAGGCTATTACAGATAAGCTGTTACATATTGTGAAACTAATTAGACTGGATGCTGTTGATGCCTATGGCAGCAACAGCACACAGTCAAATTAGTTTCAAAATATTCATAAGGAATATTTATTAAATAGTAAAGACATACAATTCGTACAACAACGCATAGCCCGTCTTCAAATATTCTTTCGTGTCGTATGTATCTACGCCATTCATGACGCCATTGATTGCGAGGTCATTCTACACGTCACGTAGTTGATTATAACGTCATATGATGGATGAATATAGTGGAAAGCTCTATTGTATATGTCAAGAGCGATTCTAGCAATATAACTTCTCATGTATGTATTGAGAAACGACAGGAGCATCTATTCCCAAACCTAACTGAAGAAGTGAAAATTGATACCCGCACTAAGGTTCTCGTCTTCATTTCTCCAAATTAGAAGGTAAACATGGATTTTACAAGAGAGTTTAGCAAGTTCGAATGTGATAATCCTGAATGGTATGCCAGCGCTGGTAACCTCCCATAAATTCCTCATAACCTAGCTATATGTTGAAGGATTAACATTCTAAAAACGGTTTTTTTTAAATCTGCATTTTATAAGGAACCCTCTCACTTCGTCAATTTACATATGATATCTAAATATTTTATGGAGTGTCTTTATATAATAAGCCAACATAAAATCAATTTATTTACACAAAAAACCCCGACACATCATCTGTACCCTACAGAGTATAACTATTAGGAAAGGTGTGTGAATCTCATGCGCGACGTAATCGTTACATCTGTTATACTCACACGGTGAATGAATACGGACAATATGCTACTTCAATGCCATTATTGCACAACATTGGTAAACTAGAACCACCCGTCGCCATGTGTTGTTCGGATCGGGACCACCACAGACAACATGCGCTTTCTTAAAACACTGGTGTATTTCGCACAAGCAAAAGTAGTATTGTGCGTGTTGACAATCATGCTCTCAATACATCTCAAACTTACATGCCGAAGCATCTGTAGTACTACCGAATTCGTAAAGTCGAAAGTTCATATTAAAGTAGAAATGGTTTATTTATTATACCCACGATATGCATTTTAAAATCACTTTTTTTATCAATGATTACATTTTATTTTAAAAGTCTGCCATTTGAACATTTTATTCAGCGTTTATGCTGTCCGTAGCCCCTCTCGAACACGATTTCTGGACATACGAGAAGGGGAGTCAATTACTGGTAGTCTAAATTCAGTAACAGTCCTTGCACGCCGCTGATGCCGACTTGGCAATCGGTGCTGTCTCACTGCCCTTGGTAAAGTGGGAACAAGGAGTCCTGTAACCGGGTGTTTACGCAGCAGAACTGCACACTCTGGTTTGAACAATTGACAACGAATAGCTTTTAGAGCCAGATCCTTAGCGCTGTATCGTGAATGTTTGTCGTGGTGATAAAGCGAAAGATTTTCTACACAGCTATCTAGACCGAATTGGTCATGTGAACTGCTGCTTACCGCTTGTGTGCCTATTTTCCCATTGTTCATTTGATTCTCAATATCGGGGCTACACTGGTTATGATTGTGGTTCATATTCTTCCCATCCTCCTCTTCATCCCTTTCCTCCTCCACAGGAATGCAAAAGCTAATTCCCATTCTCTTCCGCTTCTTTGTATTGTTAAGGGCAGCCGTATTTTGTTCAGACTCAACATTATAATTGGAAAATATGAAGCTGGTTCTGTTCTTCGTGCCAGATGTATGTGCCACATCGAGCAGGTTCTTCATGATATCGTCTGTGGCTATTGATGGTCTTCTGTAATTCGATGGCCGCCTGGCGGACATAGGTGGTGTCACCGGCGTGCACAATACCTCACCCATGTCAGACATGATCGAGTCCTTTCTCGGCGTTTCTACAGCTTCACAGTCCTCTTGGGGATGACTTTTAGGGAGTATCTTCAGGAATAAAGATAACCTCTGACATGCCCTGTGTAAGGAGGGTGTATATCTCTCTTTGGTTTCCTCACCAAGTAGACGCTTCAGCATGCTCTGATCAGCAATTGGTGCTCTGTTAGCGCCTCCTTCGAACACAAGTACACGTGTCATTTCTCGGTACAGCTGCTTCACAGCAAGTAGCAGTGGTGTCATCTCGGTGTTATTCACTACGTCCACGTCAAGAGGGTTCGCTTCAAACGAACATGACACCAATACTCGTACAGTATCCAAGTTCCCGGTCAGCACTGCATGGTGCAGGGCAGTATTACCGTCACTATCAACTATATTCGGATCACATGTCGGGCAGTTGGCGATCTCGCGCATGAGATCACCACGACCCTCTTCATAACAGGCACACATGAGAGCTGTCTTTCCGGCGAGGTCCTGCAAGTTTACATCGGCACCATTTTCTAACAAATTTTTTACCAAATGCAAAGCGGCTTGACTGCTGGTGCACGAGACAGCGTGTATAAGAGGCGTCCGATGTTTATCATCTTTTTCATTCACATTCGCTCCAGCTTTAATTTGGTTGATAACGAGGCGAACTTTCCCTTCTTTCAAGTACTGAAATATGGTTGGTCTGCTGGTCTTTAGGGACTGGCGTCGTCTCCTTACTGAACGCGAAGGAGGCATCATTGAAATGATGGTGCTACCTGCGAACATCAATAATAATAATAATAATAATAATAATAATAATAATAATAATAATAATAATCGACGACGACGACAAAACCATCATTAACAACAGAACAACAAACACGTCCATCATCACCATCGCCGTTGTCGTCGTCGTCGTCGTCGTCGTATCAACACCATCACCACCACGATGAGGACAACCACCGCCGCCGCCGTCGTCGCCATGTTCTATGTATGTATGATTGCTTTATTCTGCGCCTGTAGTAGTAGAAACATCATACAGCTGCAATCTGTCCTTCTTCGCTTTTGCCCACTGTGTCTTGTCCTCAGCCGAAATCCTTAGCATCCTCAGGTCCATTCTTGACTTGAGTGTACCGAGTCCTGCTTTCTTGAGGTCACCTCTATCTATATCTATATTATGCTATATCTATATCTTTATTCCTTTTACCTGTATTTTAGGCCATATTCTCTCTCACTAGAAGTATGGCGTTATTCCTGATTAAGTCTCTATTGGGAACAAGGCCTTAGATAAAGTCGTGTTCTCACTGGAGAGTTAATCGGGAATAACGCCACACCTCACTATTACACTACGTCGGTTAAATCTCTAGTGAAAACAACGCCCACGTCATGTCTCCTGTCAGGACTTTAAATCCAGGGTAATCATGCTTTCTAAGCAGTTCTCTATTTGGAAACTAATTTGACTGGAAGCTGTTGGCAGCAATAGCTTCCAGGGGAATTTGTTTCAAAGATTTTCATAATAGTTTAAAAATAGTCAACATGGTATTTCTTACGTCCTTAAAGCCTCTTGTGTCAACCACGCCTCAAAGCGCTCAAAATGCTACTTTTTATCAATTAACCCTATAATTCACCTTTCCAGAGTACCCACCCATCATATGACGTCATAATGAACCGCGTGATGTGTACAATGACATCATAATGAATGACGTCATGAATGACGTCGATAAGTACGTCACGAACGCATATTTGAAGATGGTCTATGTTTTGTTGTACAAATTGTTTGCTTTTACTATTTAATAAATATTCTGTTGAATATTTTGAAACTAATTTTACTGGGCGCTGTTGCTGCCATAGGCAGCAACAGCACCCAGTTAAATTAGTTGCAAAATATTCGACAGCTTCCCTGTATAGTTTTCAGGAAATTGAAAGCTAGGGCATTTGGGGATCGATTAATCCCAACATGGCGAGGTGTGGGTGGAGCTTAGCTAGTGATGGGCGGGGCATAGCTAAAAATGGATAGGTCCATTCGTCATGGCTTTTCAAGAAAATTGAAATATTTGCTCAGTGAATGAGCATTTTCTGGTCAAGAGAAGGCTGTTTTTTGTGTGAATTTACCTCTGGACTTTAGGATAATAGTTTGATAAGTGTTTTTTTTTAAACCGACGTGACTGTTAAAGCGTTAAATAGTACTCGAGCAACTCTAAATCTTTACTTAATCAGTGTACATTTTCAGGCCCGGGAGAGACTATCTTTGACAATTTACCGAGCAAGGCATTCCAGTTGGCCTGCAAATAGACAGCGTGTACTACAGAGGCCGTCTTGGCCGGTTTTTACCGTTATCACGACACTTAATCACTGGATTAAAATGATATTTTATGACATATGTAAGCTTGTATTGCATTGCATAACATTCTTTACACCATTATTTATCATTTTATATCTCACTAAGATAATAAATAAAGTCGCGCGCTGTGACGTACTTCGCTATTAATGTATTATCACTCAGTTGTCACCTGGCAGCAGGGGGCTTAGAATACACCTTCCGTATCCTCTGCGTGTCGTACGAGGCGACTAAAGGAGGTAAGGGTGAGGTAACCATGACAGAAATCTCGAGTGCTGAAGACGGAGGTTCCAGGCCGCACGGCGCACTCTAATAAACCGTGGATCCACGCACTTAACGCTTATGATCATGTCAATAGTCACTTACAGGACTGGCGGTATGATCAGCGAACGAAAAGAAGAAGAAGTTAGATAGCGAGGAAATTAAAAAATGATCCATTAAAAATAATTTTAATACCTGAGAAAAAAGAATGTTGCCTTTGTAACTATATTTTGTTGCGTATTTGTCAGAGCTCGTGGTAGTGAAGCGCTATAGTGATAGCAAAAATATATTGTACAATATGGCATAGTCCAGAAACTGAATGGTTTGACCCACCCCTAAGTGCCACATGACCTTTCCACGCGTGGACATGTTGTGACGGCATCCGCAAACAACACATCAGAACTTTGCCAACATTTTATTAGGGGAACATTATTACCATTTTGAAATATCGCTATTTAACCCCTATGTGGCGAAAATGATATTTGTCTTTTCTCACCAAACTATGCCTTCAAGTATAGCAAACGAAAGCTCGTGAGCCCTAGTTACAGAGAATACCATCTTCAATCAAAAGCATACATGCAGTTAGGCAAGACTGGATTTATCACATTTTTCGTCATGAATTTGTAATTTTCACCAAGAAAATTAGATTCGTATATCACACTGCTATATTGAAAATGCTATTTGTCAATGCATGCCTGTATCACTGGATCTGTAGCAAACATTGATATAAGATTAGTTTTAAATAATTCTATACATGCGGAACGCTTGGAAAATAATTTGTCCCACGTTCCTGGCGACTAAACTAAGAACTTTCTGTCAAATTATTGGAAAAAATAACCAACATAGTTATACTCCCTGATAAAATCGTCTGCAAAAATCCTGCATTCCGATAGTTAACAGTGTTTATATATATGCTATATTAGTAACTGAAAAATTAATTCCTATGTTATGTGTGCACGCGATCATACTTTCTGGGTCTAATACCATTGTGAGATTATTGTTTTCAGTAAATTATATGTCAGCACGTAGTAGTATACCAGATGGAATCATAGCCTCTAAGGCTTATTTAAGGTAATAAGAATAAGAATGATATATTTTATAAGTCATCGGCATCGTTATCAGAGTCATGTAACATACAATCAGCTTTTTTGTACATCGAGCTGCATGCCAGTCCGTGTTTTGGGCATAATCATTTGAGTGCTGTGCAGTCTCCGTCTGAAGAAGTGCCAGCTTTCCATCGGTAACTGTTCACCCCCACTGAAGAGGATCTAATGGACCTTTCCAAATGTATCCATCCATCGTATGACGTCATAATCAACTACGTAATGTGTAGAATGACATCATAATGAATGAAGTCATTATGACGTCTTGAATGACGTGGACAAGTACGTCACGAACGCATATTTGAGGACGCGTTGTTGAACGAATTGTATGCCTTTATTATTTAATAAATATTCTGTTGAATATTTTTAAACTAATTTGACTGGCCTATAGAAAGGTGAATTATCTGTGCTTTAATCCATGATAACCTTGCTTAGAATATCAAGCACGTCCATACAGAGTAGCCACAACAAGGTTGAGCGGCAGTCACTCATGGGTGTCATGACATGATCTAACAGTTTGCTTATGATTTCAAGACCTTCAGGTAACTCTGACGATTCGACTGATGTCGGTGCATCTAGCAAAGTATTAAAAAAATCAGAGGATGCACACAGTTTCTTTTTCCATTATATTACCGAACCGAGTCCTTTACGAATGTCACAGACAGACTGTGTCTCTTCAATATTATCTATTTCCTCACAAGCAAGTATAGGTATGTTGAATGCCGTCAAATCTGCAGTCAAATACAGCCAAACCTGCTCTAAAGACAATCTATATTAAATAACCACATGCCTTTCTTCAATTCCGATATCCATTTAAAACAACACATTTAACTATCTATAACGCGAATACCTGCCTTAAGCGACCACCTTTACTCCCCCCCCCCACACCTTGGTGGTCTCGTAATAGGTTTTTTTTACTGTAACAGATGCTTTAAATACATACTAGTCTTTCATTCCTTTATGCAACACAAATGAAATATGGTGACAGAAGGACTGTGATTATTATTTAAACCAAAACTCACCATGTCACTAATATCAAGCACAACATGCTACAAATGGTAACCGAGCCAGTCATTCCAGTGGTCAATTTTCAAAAATAGTCTTCACTTGGCCTGCAAGTAGACATTCGATAAGCACATATTTTAATTTAGTCACTAAAGGGTTACTAGCTTAGGTGATAAATAGAATCTCACACTCATTGGCATTTCGTGTCAAATCTATCACACTCATATTAGTAACATCTCATTTGGAACTCGCTATATCTCACTAAAGCTCGTTCCAAACGAAATATTATTACTAAGCGAATGTGATAAATTTGACATGTTACTAACAACTCCTGTGAGATCCTCTATGTCCCTGGTTTCTCTGATTGAAACAACAACGTTCATCAACTGCTAAACATATGTCTTTGCGCAAAAGGCGTCACGCCTTTCTCATATCCGAGTCTGAGAATCAATATATAGAATAAATGGCGTTTTTATTGGGAGTGTTCAGATCCGGTGACCCTTTCTTATATTAAAAATACTGGTTTCTTTGCCACAGCCCCAAAATGTAATCGGCAGCTTCAAAATAGTCAAAAACATAAAACCCTCGTATCCTAAACGTACTTACCGCCTACAATGCTTCAATATGCGGTTATATCCTATATAAACCTTTTAAAGCTGATGACACTATTAAATGCATATTTATTTCGACATTTATACAACGAAAATTAAAATTGGTTAGAGAATGCGAAATAAAGGACAAATTAACGGATTACTACATAAGACATGTTAAGCAGCGACTGAGACTCTTATGCGATTCCGTGATTAGTAACAGTTATAGCTTTTCGCTACGAATACTTAGAATGTATTGGAAAGGTGACACATTGCCAAAAAGGCTATGGTAATGATTAACCTACCGATGCAAGTATATTATGTTCTATTGTACTGTACCGGTAGCTTTTAGTAACGTAGTGAACCCGGAAACCTATTTCGAAAACGAATTTACAATTTATTAAATATCATTTTGAATATTTTTAAAACTAATCGGACTTGAAGCTGTTGTTTCTTCTTAGCGCTTACATCAAACGGTTCCTATGAAATTAGTTTCAGAATATTTAATAGCTTACCTTTATAGCTTGCCTTGTAATTGAGATTCTGTGATCTCAGGGTCGAAAGGGTTTAAGAATATTCCTGACATTAGCGTGTACAGTGGCAATAACTATATTGCGAGGGTTTAATAGTCTAATTGTATACACTGTCGGCATTATTAACCATTTTGCCGATGAATTCCCCATATCTCATTTATTAACGCAACCGTACATAACTTTTAACTATTTTGAAATTAATTTGACTGGAAGACGTTGCTGCCAAAGGCGGCAACGGCTTCACGTCAAATTAATATCAAAATATTCAACGGACTACGTTTCATATCGTAAAGAACATTTTTTCAAGGATTTATCGGTGAAATGGATAAGAGATTATTGTTAGAAAATCGTCAAATCGTGTCGGTGGTTTTTTGGCAATGCGACTCTTCTAACCATAGCAATATGTTCTCATAATTAGTCTAATCCGACGTTCTGTACACAGATTAATCGCTTATTGTAATAATCCCCCTCGTACCACCAGTTGACCAGTTCACTATCCACGGCCCTAGAGTATGTCCTGATACTATTTGTTACTGGACCAATACAGCCCGGTATTGGCCCAGTTCCGGTCCAGTAACCCACGTTCCCATGGCGGTAGACTATAATATATATAACTATATATAGATCACATGATTACATATGGCAACAATGCGAGGAGACGATTGGCAGTGATGTTAGCGTGGTAATCAGCTGGGAGTGGTTCAAATCTCGCTCAACTTTCAGGAAATCTGTGGAAGCAAAGGCAATCTCCTTCACTCCACGTTGCCTCTCTCCACCAAGGAGTATAAATGGGTACCAGTTTAAAAACTGGGAATGTTACTAATAGCAGACTAAAATAAAATCAGCCTAAATATGGCGTGAATGGGACCTGGATTCATGGACTCAAGAGAAGCCAATCAAACCATTAACTACTTATATGGCCAGATTGATGGGAGTTGATCCTTTGTGGGGCTTAGCAATTCTCGTCTTTGCTCTCATATAATTTCTCCATAATGGACACATTTGGATCTATCAGCGACGACAAGTAGTCGCTTAATATAAGTTAATTACACATAGTAAACAAGTTTGATTAGTAAACCAATTCCATGTCACCATATGACGTCTTGGGATTCGCCCGGTTGTTGTTGTTGTTATTGTTGTTGTTGTTGTTGTTGTTGTTGTTGTTGTTGTTGTTGTTGTTGTTGTTGTTGTTGTTGTTGTTGTTGTTGTGGCCTCTTACACCTATGGGTATTTGAGCCATGGCTCTATCTTTGGGGTGTTTCTCAGCAGGGTTGCATAGCTCCTCTGAAGGCTTGTAAAACGAAAGTCAAAACTGAAATAATAAAAACGTAAGATGTTTCTAGCGTCGTTGCCTTCGCTTTGCCCACTTTGATAGATACGCAGCTCTAACGCTTTCAGCGTTCACTTTTGGAATTTTTTTCTGGCACCCCACCTCTTCCCCACCCCCGGGTAGGGCGCAGACGGTCAAAAGGTCAAAATTGACCAGTAATTATCGATTGTAATGCAACTCCTAGACCATTTCAGATAAAAACTTGAAACTTTGGGGATGATTGCACATAGGGGCAGGGATGTCCATGACAATTTTGGAATTTTGGCATGACCCCCAGGTGTAGGGCCCTTGGGGTGGGGAATGGTGGTTAAAAATTAAATTTTTCCAAAGGTTGTCATGTCGCATATCATTTTCAAGCCAATGATGAGTAGACTACAGTAGAAGGAATTATTTTGATCTTGGGTCAAACTGAGGGTAGGGTGCGGGGTCAAAAGTAGGCACCAATCGATTGTAAAACAACTTCTCCTGGACCATTTCACATAGAAACTTTGGGTATGATTACACATATGGTCAGGGATGTGCATGTCACTTTTAAAATTATGTTATGGCTCACAGCGGTGGGGCTCAGGGGTTTGGACTGTGGGTCGAAAATTAAATTTATCCAACGGTGGTCATGTCACATATCCTTTTAAAGCCGATGATTAGTAGACTACAGTACAAAGAATTATTTTGATCTTGGGTCAAACCGAGTGTAGGGTCGGGTCAAAAGGTCAAAATGTGGCACCAATCAATTGTAACGCAACCCTTCGCACATCATTTCAGATAGAAATTTGAAAGTTTGGGGATAATTACACCTATGGACACGGATGTGCATGACACTTTGGAATTTTGATATCACCCCAGGGGCAGGGGTGGGGGGAAATGGTAGGCAAAAAATAAATCTTATCAAATGTGGTCATATCACATATCATGTTGAAGCTTGTAGTTAGTAGACTACAGTACAACAAATTATTTTGTTCTTGAGTCAATCTGAAGGCAGTTGCCAAGGGTCAAATGGGCAAATTGCGCATCAGCCAATTGTTGGCATTTTGAAATCCATTACCCATTGAAACTACATTTCAAGGAATTTATTGTGCTTTGGGTCAGATTGAGGGCACAGCTGTGAATGCGTGGGGATTTGCGATGGCATGCCATCGATTGCGCATTCTAGTTGCAGATGTGACGCGGAAATTTATGCCAACAGATTCCTTTTATTTGCTATGACCTATGATAACAGGTTTATTAAAATTTTCCATGATTTTCAAGGCCTGGAATTTAAATGTTCAAATTCCATGACTTTGTAGGATCTCCATGACCAGTACAAACCCTGCACCATCACCACCACCACACCCTCTCCTCCTACTCTATACCCCACCCATCTCCACTATGCCTGCACCTGGGTCGGTGGTCAAACCCATTTCCCAATGAAATAATCAAATTTAGATGCTCTTAGATACAATAACTGGAGGGAACCAGCATCACACGACCCTTCACACGACTCTCACATTATTCTATTCTTACAAGGGCTGCCACATTTAGAAACCTAAATGCTCTTGCGAGACATTTTATGCACTTCAGAAAGGAAACATACGAATATAATCTTCAAACTGCTATTTTTTACGGTGGTGACTAGTGGCGGATCCAGGAGGTAGGGGGTCGGGGGTAGGGGTGGGGAATCAAAAATTTTAAGGGAGTTAACTCTTGAAAATGCCACCAGCAGGTAAGTAAAATAAATTGACACCCCTGTCACTTGGTGTCTGGGATGACCACCCTTTCACTGCTGCCTTGATGATAAGTCAGCTCTGTTGAAGTTTATTATATTTTTAGTGGATGATACTGGGCGAATATTTTTCTCACATTATTCAAAAGTCAACAAATTAATGGCACTCGCTTGCACGCACTGTGACAATCATTTAGTGAAGCTGCAGAAAAAGCATTTCGAGAGGAATTGACTTAAAATGTGTGTGACATTCACCTGGACATTAGGCAATCAGATTTCTGTATATAACATCAAAATCCTGTCGAGCTAGGCTGGTTGAAATTAGTCCTGCAATTAATGAGTAGCAATACGTTAAACAATTTCTTGGACACATCGTGTCAAAATTAATTACGCCACAGGTAGGCAGGGCCGTATTTAAGGGGGGGGGGGGCCAAGCGGGGCAAAAGCTCCCGATGCCCCCAAAAGCAAGGGTCCCCCACAATTTAAAAATGAAAAAAAAATTATGCGCTTTTTTGGAAGTTATAGGACATTAAAGCAAACCTTATTAGTTTAGAACTCTTAATCATGCATTATAATTCTATTCTAATATTTGTTGGGGCCCCAATTCTTGTTTGGTGTTCGGCAACAATGTTAATTACGAAAATTTGCAAAATAAAATAATTTTACAACGAAAGAAAGCGCCATCATTCACCCTAAAAGTAGACCCTCTGGCCGTCTCAGAGCACCTAGATGTAAACAATTTTATGGGGGAGGACCCCCAAACCCCCCCCCCCCCACCCCTCATTCTTTGTCCCAGGGCCCCACATATCTAAATACGCCCCTGCAGGTAGGCTGATGCCACATAATGAATCTACGCCCGTCGTGAATGCTTAATAGTCTATCATGTGCATGAATTGCTACTCAATAACCACTCTGTCAAAAAAAATTGAAACTAATTTGATTTGCGCTGTTGCTACCCATCACCCAGTCAGAATAGTCTCAAAATATACGACAGCTTACCTGTCTGCGTGTTTAGTTTTCTGGTAATTGAGACGGATTTCACGGTCCGATCGATCGATCCCAACACGGTCAAAGCGTGGGTAGCGTTTAGCTAGAGATGGGCGGCACATAGTGGATTCATCCATTCAAATTTATCTTCTAAAACAATGTCATGAACATTTTGGAAAATCAAAGATGCTCGCAAAAATTGACTAACAAAATTTCTGTATTGACATTCAGACGCCTACCACGCTAGGATCCTTTCATTCCATCCATGTCTGTTTGAAATCAGCCCAGCGGTGAATGATGAGTAGACTTTTAATTGATTTCCCATTTTTCCTTTACAATTAAACATGTCAGATGAACAAGCCAGTAATTTCCGTGGTAAATTTTCAATAAATAATCTTCGCTTAGCCATTCAAATTAACCTTTCCATTTTTAGCTATGCCCCGCCCATCACTAGCTAAGCTCCACCCACACCTTGCCGTGTTGGGATTGATCAATCACCAAATTCCCTAGCTATCAATTTCCTGAAAACTATACAGGGACGCTGTTGAATAGTTTGTAACTAATTTGACTGGGTGCTGTTGCTGCCTATGGCAGCAACAGCGCCCAGTCAAATTAGTTTCAAAATATTCAACAGAATATTTATTAGATAGTAAAAGCAAACAATTTGTACAACAACGCATAGACCTTCTTCAAACATGCGTTCGCGACGTACTTATCGACGTCATTCATGACGTCATTCATTATGATGTCATTGTACACATCACGCAGTTCATTATGACGTCATATGATGGGTGGGTACTCTGGAAAGGTGAATTGACACTAATTAGGCAAACACTGTGACTAATGGTTAAGCCGCAATTGGCCGCAAAATGTATCAGTTCGCTATACAACGGAAGGCTATTTATTAATCCTGTTTTAAATTTACATTTTCTCCTAGATGCCATTAGCACGCTTTTCAATTGTCTGCAGATATGGAGGCGATACCATTTGTTGCTGAAGCGATATTTTACAGCAATTGACCTTTTCACTTTTAGCTATGCCACGCTCATCTCAATCTAAGCTCCACCCACACCACGTCCGTGTTGGGATCGATCGGTCCCTGAACTCCCTGACTATCAATTTTCAGAAAACTATACAGGTAAGCTATTGATTATTTGGGAACTGATTTGACTGGGCGACGTTGTTGCCTATGGCAACAACAGCGTCCAGTTAAATTAGTTTCAAAATATTCAACAGCATGTTTATTAAATAGAGCCATACAATTCGTACAACGTGTCGGACCGAATCATTTATGACGTAATGATTATGATGCCGCGTACACACCGTTTAGCTGATCATGACGTCATATGACGTCAGATGTTAGACGAATACTCTGGAAAGTGAACTCCTCCTCTCCTATTTGGCGCATACTTGAGACAAGATTCTATGGCTGACACAATTTCGGTCAGTGTCATATTGTGCCTCCTCAGAATACTAGCTATAAAAGAGGAAAATAAAATAAATTTGTCAGAAAAAGAATTACTATTTTGAACTGTAATTGACATGGCATAAGAATAACATAAGAGTAAATTGGCATTGTTAACTAAACAATGAATGTGAAAAATGTGCAGTTTCATCTGTATTAACTTTTCAGAGGGTCACAAGCTGTAGGCCTGTTCTGGGGAGCGTATTGTGTGGTTTAAGACATGAACCACAATGCTAGTTATACTCAGAAGTGATGCCGGAATAGATCGTGTGGATATGACAAGGTGTGTGGAATAACTACGAAAACAAAAGGCAAGCTTAGGTAATTAGATAATTAATTTAATATATACAAAACACGCAGCGGTGTAACCTTTCAGCCGATTGCAACCATGACCATACCTGTAATATTGAAAACTAGTTGACCTGAATCATTTTGAGTTGCCTGGATACGTGTTTAAGACATGGTGTGATAGATTAATCCGTTAAAAATTAAAACGTATATTTGTTAGATTCTTTCCTCTATGAATTAATTTACTTGTATGTTAGCCCCGACATTCAATGATCTCAATTTAAAAGCAACGATATCTGGAAGCTTGTGAATAGTTATACATTTCTACTGAAGCTAGTCTGACTTTAAACAGTTGCTATCATAGTCAGAGCAACAACAACTTTCACTCAAATTAGTTTCAAAATTTTAAGGAGAGTTCTGACTGGACAGCAATCACCATCCGATAATACTTTAGCATGTTGGTATAAAATGTAACTCATCGTTAATCATATAATCGCTTTGATTTACGCGAGGCTGAGAATAATAACAACACGTGTAAAAATTGGGTAAGCTCTTAACGACTCGGTACTAGAGGTTTCAGCGATGTTTGGTTAGCACAAGCTAAAGGTATTGATAAAGAAACAGTTTCATCGAACCCTGTAAACAAAGGGCAATTGACAATTTTCATCAGGAATGGAGGGGGGGGGGGGAGCTAGGCACGTGTAGCAAAACTATGTTATACAAGCACTTTGTTGATGATGGATTATACACAAGTTATTTTGATATGATAACAATAACCAAGTAAAGACAGTCCTTGTGTAGACTACGAACTATCTCCCATAAACTACACATAGAAACAGGAAGATGGCATAAACCATTGCCAACCCGGCTCTCAGAAAGGAATTACAATGCCTGCGACGATTTAGAGGATGAATAATATTTCCTATTAGTCTGTCCATTTTATCAAAATGTAATAAAACAATATATAAAACAATATTTTTGGAAAAAACCCGAGCGTCCTTAAACTGACAAAACTACTTCAGTCTGGCAATAGTTCACGCATAAGGAAATGAGCTGCCTTTATATACCATGCATTTACATTGAGAGACAAATAGTTGTCATAAGTATCTCCTCCCGAACCATAGATATACTCAACTTCTCCAAAACGTCATGTGGCATATCTGGCCATATTATTGGCTCAGTACAATGTTAGGTTGGGGTATATGCGGGTGAGTGGTGGTTAGATTACATTCAAACTATTGTTTCAATTTATTGTCTACATAACTTTGTCATCGTAATCATTTTTACGGCTTAGCCTGACTCGTTATTCATAGATCTTAGACATGGTGAATATAACAATTGTGAAAATCATGATGATCACGATGAGTGACAACGACGACGGCTGCCGCGGCGGCGGTGACTGCGACGGTGACGACGACGACGATGACGACGACGGCGTCGACGACGACTACGACGACGACGACGATGATGATGATGATGATGATGATGATGATGATGATAATGATGCTAATGATCATGATGATGGTGGTGATGTTCTACAGTCAAGAACGCCGATACCATCCACTTTCCAAGTGGGTAACTACTTTGGCAAGAACCCCTCATTTTGTGTGTGGTAAGGGCATCCGTCCAAACGCTGATTGTTTGGGTGGTTGGTGGTGCAGAACATGTCCTGTGAGGCATTGAAATAGGGATTAAAGGCATTCATGCTAGAAGCTTGTTAGATATTTAGAAAAAAATTTGAAAATTTGAAAATAGTTAAACTTAAGTGACAGCAACAAGTTAATATTTTCAGAATAGTCAACAAAATATTGCTTACATTGTCAATAATTGGTCATATCTGGTTTATATCGTTCATCGTTGAAAGCATAAACATGTTTTATTATGCCTATTGAAATGCCTCGCAGCATCCTTTTTGCACCACCACCCACCCAAACAATCACTTGGGTGACTTGGGCCCGATTTATAAGTCGAACCTCTCTTGTGGCGTGCCACCTACATTTGCCTGACAATGACAGAATCCAATATATAAATCAACCAGTCGTCATTAGCGCGGCGCGACAGAAAGTTCGACTTATAAAACGCGCCTTAGGAATCAACAGCTTACAGTCAAATTGCTCTTCAAATTCGTAGCGAGTGGACTGAAACCTATGATGATTAGGCCTATTTTAGAATATATTGACTGAAAGCTGTTGCCGCAACAATTTTCATTCATATTTGTATAAAATCTGTAGCAAGTAGCAACCGTCTTACCTACTAATTATTTTGATAATAATTTGGACTGAATGCTGTTGCTGTCGTTAATAGCAACAATTTTCACGCAAATTATTGTCAAGGTTATAAAAGCTTTTTCGTATTTTCTTTTGGAAATGGACCTTTCCATTTTTAGCTATGCCCCGCCCATCACTAGCTAAGCCCCGCCCATCACTAGCTAAGCCCCGCCCATCACTAGCTAATCCCCGCCCATCACTAGCTAATCCCCGCCCATCACTAGCTAAGTCCCGCCCATCACTAGCTAAGTCCCGCCCATCACTAGCTAAGCCCCGCCCATCACTAGCTAATCCCCTCCCATCACTAGCTAAGCCCCGCCCATCACTAGCTAAGCCGCGCCCATCACTAGCTAAGCCCCGCCAATCACTAGCTAATCCCCGCCCATCACTAGCTAAGTCCCGCCCATCACTAGCTAAGCCCCGCCCATCACTAGCTAAGCCCCTCCCATCACTAGCTAAGCCCCGCCCATCACTAGCTAATCCCCGCCCATCACTAGCTAAGCCCCGCCAATCACTAGCTAAGCTCCACCCACACCTCGCCGTGTTTGGATTGATCGATCCCCGAATGCCCTAGCTATCCATTTCCTGAAAACTATACAGGGAAGCTGTTGAATATTTTGTAACTAATTTGACTGGGCGCTGTTGCTGCCTATGGCAGCAACAGCACCCAGTCTAATTAGTTTCAAAATATTCAACAAAATATTTATTACATAGTAAAAGCAAACAATTTGTATAACAGCCCATAGACCGTCATCAAATATGCGTTCGTGACGTACTTATCGACTTCATTCATGACGTCATTCATTATGATGTCATTGTACACACCACGCAGTTCATTATGACGTCATATGATGGGTGGGTACTCTGGAAAGGTGAATTGACACACTTGCACTGAACAGTATTGAAATATAGGCTGTCGAATGCACTGCCGTGAATAGCTCCTAGATGCCCAATCACAGATTGCCTTCCCGCTTTCGTCACACTGTAAAAAACCTTTTCGTATTTTTCGGAGTATCTGGCTTTTAGGGATTTTCAGAATTTTTGGGGATTCCCTGGATCACGCCCAAAGTTGTGGAATCGTAGTGTATAGTCACACTATAACACTTGACCATGGTTAAATTAAAACCGTCGTAGGTCAAATCCGACTAGCAGTTTCCGAAAAAATTCACAGATCTAGAATTTGATCCGAACCCGATCCAGGTTCTCTTATCTAGGTCACGGGCAAAATGGGGACATCCTCTTGAACAGAAGGTTCCTTCGTTGTGTTAAAATTTGAGCCAAATCAGATCAGTAGATTTTTAGATACAGCTCCGGACACACATAGAGAGAAACTGACACGCACATGCACGCACGCACGCCCACACCCGCACGTACGCACGCAGGTGCATGCGAGCGCGCGCACGCATGCACGCACGCACGTACACACACGCACGCGTTATTTTCTCCTTGCGGAGCGAGGGTAAAGCTAAAGCTAATTGTTTCTCAGATACTCTTGTCTATTAAAAGAATATTGTATATATCCTCAGACCTATTTAAACTAACAAAGGAAAAATAATTCACTCAGAAATCTTTCTTTAACTATATGCTTTTAATAACGCTAAAAGCCTCCCCGAAGTGAATAACATCCGATTTGCTACTAAGTTTCCTGTCTCGCAATCCGCAATCATATGGGTAACTAACATACGAAATATTCTGCCCCTTCCCCACTCCCACCCACCCCACCCCACCCAACCACACACACCCTCCTCCTCTACCTCCTCACGTATCTCTTCCATGTCCATGCTCTACCTTGGGGCCGGAGCCTAATGAAAATGTTATCCTTCAGTCCGCAATCATATGGGTAACTAAAATACACTGCTGATGTAATCAAGAGTTAAATTTTCCATGTTATTAAATTTTATCACTACGCATTTTGGAAAAAAGGGAGGGGATATTGCAATCGTCGCTGTCTATATCCTCCGAAACCATATGTACAACTATATCCTCCGAAACCATTTGGTGGATTTCTAGAAAATTTGTCATGTGAGTTACCCGTCGGATTGTAGATTGGAAAACTTATATTAAGCCTAGTTTCCAGGGTGGTGTTAGGTTAACCTGATTAGGGTGGAAGTGGGGGCAGAATGTCAAATTTGGCGGAATTTAACCAAATTTGGTTTGTTAGTTACCCATATGATTACGCATTGCAAGACAACGTTTATATTAGGCTCATCCAGACTGAAAACCATCCTTTTTAGCCAATGTCATCAAAACTGTTAACTTAAAATTTATGTTTTTCGTCGTTTTGTAAGCGCATAGAGAGCACGCCTTTCGCGTGGAGTTTTGCGCCATATAAGTGTACAATTATTATTATTATCCATCGGGGTGAATGGTGTGTGGGATGTGGTGGGCGGGGGTGGGGGGCGGCGGGGGGGGGGGCTGTTTGTGGTGGGGGGGGGGGAATGCGAAAAGGAAAAGTTGGCAGAATTCAACCAAATTCAACCAAATTGGGTGTGTGAGTTACTCATATGCGAGTTGTGAAGTGATATTTGCATTAAGCTCGGATCCCTGAAAGGGAGTCTAGGGGAGAATGGTCGGTGTGCATGTCAGACTGGATCGAAGTGACAAGCAGCATGCCACAAGGAAGTGTCCTTTCTGATATACATAACTGATCTACCAGACCTACTAACCTGCCACTGCAAAATATCTGCAGATGACACATCTTTTATGTATATATTTCCCGCATTCTCTAAATTGTTAATACGAGTCGATTTCGCTCCATTTTTGGGCGAATCTTAATGCAGATTCCCTCAGGAATTCAAATCTGGCGGAGATATCGTATACTATAAAATAAGCGTATGTACTACATACTCACTCTAGCGTAGCCCCCGTAGTACCTATGAAGTCATAACACAGTCATGTCTGCATAGTTTTGCTTGGATGTTATGAGCCGTGTGTAGATTGGCTGAAGCGGAGCTCTGGTGTGTTTTCATTGGACACCAAACTGTATAAAAGGACCTTTATCTGCCCATAAACATCTTGATGACAGGCGTGAGTCTAGACCCTAGCATTGGGAACTAGCATATAAACGCCTTAAATATTACAACACACCATAAACATCTTAGAGGAGGCGGTAGCTCAGGCGGTAACAAGCAGAGCTGTCAAACCAGCGACCCGAGGATCGCGTCTCTGTTCAGCCAACTGGCGATTGCTGGAAACATAGGCAATCTCCTTCACTCCTCGTTGTCTCTCCTCACCCAGGAGTATAAATGGGTACCGGTGTAAAAATTTACCAATAATAGACTGAAATAAAAGCAGCCTAGAATGGCATGAATGGGACCTGCAATCACTCGATAGACGCCAACTAAACCAATAACTTCATAAAAATTAGTAGAGATAGAGTGATAGTTCAGTTCGGACGTACATTTGAAGCTCCATGAACTGCGCAAAACAGCTGACAGCAAACGGCGGAGATATCGTATACTATAAAATAAGCGTATGTACTACATACAGCTGACATTCTCCCCTAGACTCCCTACATGGCATAATTCCTGCAACTCCTAGTGTCATTTGAAGACCCTCGAAGGGTACAGAAATGGATTTTTGTGGCCCAATCTTGGGATAAAAACCGAACTGAAAGTAATCAGCCTCAGCCAAACTCAAGGCTAGCCGAGAACACACCAGAGTCCTCTGACCGGTGCGTAACAGCAAAAATATAGACTCCCTTCAGTAAAACTTGTGCTAAAAAATACATCTTGTGTAAAGACTCGTGAGCCATTCAACAGCTACAATTAATATCTCCCCATAACTTATCCGTACCACAAGTGAAAAGTGGTCTAATAACCTGCATCATAGTAGCGCCGAAAAACTGCGCTAACTTACTTTCAGCCATATTTATGCTAAAAAACTGTGCTAACTCATTTTTGGTTAAGTCGAAACAACTATATTGCTCGAACCAAGTCTATTATCGAGCCGATTCTTCTCGGCCTTAAGGTCGTTAATACTGTTGAGCCATTCTTCACTGTTCAGAACATTGCATACTGTGCAGCACCTGAGCTTGCCATACCATTCTTCATGTGCCGAACTTCAGAACTACTTCACTGAAACTTTTGAACTACTTCACTTAACTTTCACACTTCGTTCCACATGTGGCGTTGGCGCGTCTGTGTGGATCCGCAGGGTATGATGGATTTGCTGGTTAGTTCTCGGGGTTTCCCATTTGTAAGAGGTGGGAGTCAGATGCTCCGAAGATTACAAAAGCAGATCTCGTGGATCTGCGGAATAATAACTTTCCAGTGAGGCCAGCCAGGCATTCCTGCATACATCGCGGTTCCAAACCATGGTTTCATCCATGCTGTTAGTTAATCCGGTGTGGAGTGTATACATATTCTCCATTTATGGTAAACTGGTTTAGACGACATAAATTCGGCTCAGCTGTTAGTGCTGGCCGATTGTTGGGTTTAGGTCAGTCGACATTTGACTTGCTGTTTTCGTGAGTCATACTTTCCTCAGCTGATCTGTATCTCGCCAGAAATTGACGTATCCTAGGTGACTATATAGAGATGGCGGGTCACCAAAGCTTCCTACGGTTTAATATAAACCAGATATATAATATAAAAATATCCCTCTCATGAGAGAAGCTTTCTCTGAAGCGAGAGGAAATGTCTCACGCGGGCCGCCATCAATATAGGTTCATCCAACCGTAGTTAAGTATAACAAAGTGTATTGGGATATGATTGCATGTATTTTTACGTGTGGTGTATGCTGTCTTGTGAGGAATGGCTGGTCAGTTTCTTCAGATACTGGTCAGGCCGACTCTCTAAACTAATTAAGAAAGGTGGATGTCGCTGTAGCTAGCGGTCCTTCAAAGGAACCTAACTTGATGTTTTTTAAACACAGATATTATTGCCATAGAGGCGTAGCACTCTAGCCTATCATTTATAACATGTTTTCGCCTGCTTTCCCAAAGTTATCTCTGGCCTCCCGTAGGATTAGATCATGGAGCAGATCCAACAAACAGACGGTGCATACAGATTCTACTCCAGCAACAGGTGACCGAGCCGAAAAGCGACTCCCAACCTATGTCCACTAGAGCAACCACAACAAGACAAGTCTAAGACAAGACAATACAAAAGCGTTTAGAAGCACTGTAAACTAGTTATGGCGTGGCCGAAGAAACACTTGTGAGACCGTTGACGACTTGTATACTTAGAAAGTGTGGAGGACCCACTCGACCCTTTTAAGTCACCAGAGGGTTGGTTTGCCAAACGTGTCTATTGTTATGAGCTGAAGTGCCGAAATCAAGCTATATAAACCTGATTCCTAGGCGGCAGCATTTATTCCTGCATTAGGTTTATACTGAGATTGCCCAAGATTCACTGCTAAGGCTGATATAATTATATATTTATTTCACAGTAAATTCCTACTTTGGCATATAGTTACGGCCAATTATGTGAAACGATTGGCCTGTTCTGATGTCTCGCCAAACCTGCCATACCATGCCGACCAATGGAAACGAGAAGTAGCACGTATCTAGTGCTTCAATGCTTTAACCTTTCATTCGTGCCTGCGAACATTGGCTTCAATGCCGATAATAATCTAAGCGGCATGGATCGGCTTGTGCCATAAATCCATAACTTCGCCTCTTCAGTAATGGAGGCATCTTCATTCAGAACCAAGTTTATTGTGCTTCTACATAGCCGTAAATTAGACTGTCATTACTTGCATTATTAATTTGATGTCAATGATTATGAAGGACCAATAACTTCGAATACCGCACTGATTCCAAAGAACCTCGAAAAAAGACGCCGACATGTGCTGATGACTAACAGGTGCCCACTAGACTTCTTTATGCTGTAAGAACGAACATTGTGCTGATGACAAATAGCCTCCCATTTTAAATGTAATGTAGTTATTTTATTTTCTTTAGTGCCGATTGCAAGTAAGCGTCATAGGCCAGCATGACCTTATTGTGTTGTCTAAACATGTGATACTCCGAGTGCCGTTTTTAGATATTTTTATTTTTTGTCATTACTTTTTGTTAAGCTAAATATTTAAATATTTTCTTAAAACGTACAGAAGCTTAAACTTATACTAAACAGCTTCACTAACTAGAACACTTACTTTCTAAGTATGTCAACACTTGCCCACTAGAGCCATCTTTCGTGCCTCGCCAATAGGCTCAAGATACGGCAACTAATCCTAACTAGTATTAAGCTCAGATATTTTGTTAGGATAGAGTAGCTAGGGACGACTGCTCAAATAAAGGAGTGCTGTTTATTGAAAGTCTCTTTCCCGGTACTGCTGCTCTGTTACATAAGCAGACCGGCGTTTCCTTAATTGGCCACCAATTTTAAGGCCTCCTAAAGTATAGAAAGACGGAGCGGAAATGAGGAGTCTGGTGAAGAGGACCTTTAGGACCTGTACCAGAAGCAACGCTAAGTAACGCTAAGTAAATTAGCTGTCTCTTCTATGACTCTCTTGCCTCCTGGCCAACTAATTGTCTGATAGTCCCCTCTACCAGTTTGGTTAGCCCTGGCCCGAGAAGTCACAGATGTTTCTCGAGGGCGAGAATCAAAATGGCGATGTTTCGCACACTTCCCCTGTACCTTCACTGGTACCCGTAGCTAATATTTAAGCGAGAGTATGATTCACTTCGCTAACATTAATTATAGTAGGTACGTCCTAGCAGTGGACGTCAGTGCAACTACATAACCCTAACGCATATAAATGTTAGCTCCTAGGGAGCGAATCTCAGATGGTTCGCTCTCACAATGCCAGGACCAGCTGAAAGCGCGGTTCGCAGACTAATGCCACAATGACTGTGGGATGCCAATCTGCGTTCCACACCTTCTTGGAAGGTCACCACAGTCTGACAGCCGCTTCCTCAACATCTACCATAACGGTAGTAGCTACGCTGCTTTCTAATGCCTTTGTGTGTTATACTGTCCTTGTCATGTTATTTGTAGTTGTGCTGCCACGTGGCTAGAAGTCACGCATTGGCTTTGGACTCGCCAACTGGCAACATGTTCGTGCTACCAGCCTGAGGGAGTGGTCCAATGGGTACGTGCCGAGATGGCTACCCGGGCTCATCCACCAGGAGGGCACCCTATTATTAAAGTTAAGTAGGCCTAAACTGTTTGAGGCATAAACCATATGTGTTTGGACTCAATAACCAAAGGTTAGCCTAGGTCTTCAAGAACGACCATGAAAACACTGCGGCATCTACTAAACCAGTGACTAGCTTAAGAGACAATGGCATGAGATTCTGTGAAACCGGCACTCCGCCTCCACGTAACACAGCATGCATCTCTATATACATAATTACACAAATAAATAATTTAACACACTTTGTTATTGATCTAGATGGGAAGAAGGTATCGGCCATCTCTCCCGCTCCACTTCGGCACAGTAGGCATTTTCCTATAACGGAGGACCACGTGAGTCACTTTCCTCTTGCAAAACCAATTTATTGGCCTGCGTGAGGCATAAGTTTATATTAAATTAATTAGCCATGCTATGATTCCTCCTTCACTGGGGTACGTTTTGTATAAATAAGGATAGGCTAGGTACCTTTGGCGAGATATAACACAGACGGCCAATACATCACGTTATTATATTGCAGATAACGATCTTTCATTGTTAATTCAGCGGTCTTTTCATCCAGAAGCCGGCTTTCGATTCGCCATGCTATTACATACATATAGATATCAAATTTAGGTAACCAAACATGCAGAGACACTCCGGCTACACAAATAGTCGTGATGATATGGGGGTGTTGTAGCCTCTGGGGGTACGTGCTGGACCGTCTATCTATTCTGTCCCGCAGCACCGCAAATACACGATGCACGGGTTGACTGGTTAGCGTCGGTTCTCGTGGTTGTGAATTTTGTTTCACAACTCTCCGGAAAATACAAAGACCAACTTCTAGAGCCAGTGGAACGATAACGTTCCAGTGGGGCCGTGCGACCATTGCTACCGAGATTGATCCACACCGTCTCGTCCTGACTGTTCGTGTCACCGGTATGGTGGTCCATTAATCGATTTAGGAGTCTAGACATAATTAATGAATAATTAAATACATACAAACAGTGCTACTCGTTTGCTAGTATGAGAGAGAAAATATAGTACATAGTACTAAGTTGGTGTCTTGCCTATCGTGTACTCGTCAGGGGTACCTCACCGATCTTTAAATCTGCAAGGTATCCCTGCAAGGGAAAGTCCTAGCGCGGTTACTTATGCAGTTTAATATAAACCATGATACCCCTAGCAAAATATTATTAGTGCAAGAGAAATGTGCCTCGAGCGGGCCTTCAATGCTGAAGCAGAGGAAAAGTTGGCAAAAAGGGCCACTCTCTTGTTCAAACATGCTAAGTGTGTAGTGTGAGTCAACCTAGTGAAACTGTAGGCTGTATTACATGAAGATGGGGTGGATGATTTCCGGAGAATTCAACACTGTCACCTTATGTGGGTTAAAGATACTGTATTGGTAGTTGCAGCTTTATTTATGCGGTCCTTCTGCTAAATCCTAAACTAACCTTTAGTTGTTAGGTCCATGTTCCATGCTTAGGTCGCAAGTGGCAGGGATTTCTACCTAGCATGAGATTGACTGGCGGAAATGCTCGGTTTCATTATGGTTACATTACGGAACATCCCCCTCAGATAGACAGCATGCAGACATGTCACGGTGTGATAGCTCCAGAATCACATAACGACCCTGTTACTTACTTACCACACCGAAACCACATAAAACATCACTAGGACAAGTCGTAGTTACATACGCAATTGAAAAGCACATATATGTTTTATGGTGGGGAGGAGGAGACAGATATCCAACTATAGTGACCTTCCCGCGAGCGGGTGGTGGGTTCCAAGACCGCAACCCGTCACTGTGAAGAGTTAGAGGGAGATCTGTGTCCTGTCCGTCACCTGATGTGTCAGAGGCGGATCGTGTGAGATCCGAACCTGGGGACTAACATTTACCTGTCATTAGGGTAATGTTAAAATGCCCAGAGATGCACTGCTGGCCGGTTAAAAAAATAAAATGTTTTTGTAGTGCTTCCTACTTTGGCATGGATATCTACGCTAACTAGTATCCGAAGATACAGAGGTGGTGTTTGCGGAATCGACACGTTGGTTTTCATCGCTCGGAAACCCCAATAGTTCCCAGAGTCGGATCGCACCAACGTGTCGAAGGGAGGTCCAGACAATGGCAAAGCCTTGTGGCTGGAAGAGCGTAGGAAGAGACAATCACTCGTATGTTAATAAGGAGACCCTAAGATATATGGCGAATTTATACCAACTAGCCAGTGTGCGGTGTTACATATCTGCTACATCCGGAAAAGAGGCTTACACAAATGACTCATAATAATAATAATAATAATAATAATAATAATAATAATAATAATAATAATCTTTATTTTGCGAGGGTAAATCGTCAGTTGCCTGATGTTAACGAGGCCCTCAAATATATATACACTATGTACAATAATATATAATATACACTGAATGTTTGTACAAATGTCGAAAAATACAAAATACAAAATTGCTGCAAGATTAATAATAAGAAGAAGAATAGCATTATTATATTTTGTATTATGATTGCCTACTTATAACTTGCGCACCTACACTCATAAAGACACACATTGACTTACAGGCAGACACTTACGCACAAAACTACGCGAGCATGGACGTGCGCACACAAACACAAATGACAGACATGTAGACAAACAATCTACCTCAAACGCATTCTTTCTTCAAGGCAATTTTACGGTTACGCTGTTCAATATTTTGAAACTACTTTGTCCGGACTGATGTTGTTGCGTATGGCAGCTTAGGCCGTGTTCTTAGTGGATAATCAATCAGGAATAACGTCTTACTGATGTGTGGTGTTATTCTGGAATGGCTCCAGCGTGAACACGACCTTAAGATACCAGGAACTATTCCTACATTTGGCGGGGACTTGTTCATTGTTCATGAAGGCGCTAGATACGTCATTTTATGAATTTATTTGAATGTGACGCCAGACTACAAGTGACTTACGCACAACTGCATGCCCTTAAGCACACATGTGGGTACCTATTTATGTACAATTAATTAATAGTGTTAGCTAAGCTCTATCCAACATTAGCCTGAGTTGGGATCGATCGAATAGGTAGGGCCCTTAACTCCGTAAATATATTTCTTTATTTACAAAAATATATACCTTTATTGTGGTGTAGGTATGTTGACTGAATAATTTGAAACCAATTTGACAGGATGCATTTTCTGCCCATGGTAGCAGATGCGCCTAGTCAAAATGGCGCCAAATTATCCAACATAAGGTTTATTAACAGTAAATACATACACTTCGTATAGTCTGACCGACTATTTAGCGTTCTTGACTGACTAAGATGGCATTCATTGTTTAGTTTGTTGTGACGTCAACCTGGATGTGACGACATTGATTATGACGTCATATATTTGATTAATACATTGGATCGTAATTGATTATGATGTCATATATGTGATTAATACATTGGATTCATTAAATGGACGAAATTGATTATGACGTCATATATTTGATTAACACATTGGATCGAAATTGATTATGCCGTCATATATGTGATTAATACATTGGATTGGATTCATTAATGGTATAAGAATTATTTAGCAGTTTCAAAATGGCTCAGTGATACATCATATAAGATATAGACATAATTCTATTTTGAAAATTCCTGCAATTAATTATAAACCAAAGATTGAGAGAGAGAGAGAGAGAGAGAGAGAGAGGGAGGGAGAGAGAGAGAGAGAGAGAGAGAGAGAGAGAGAGAGAGAGAGAGAGTTTACATCCTTTTAGCTTGACTATTGGGTTTCTGCAAATTATGTTTGCCACGCGGTTTTAGCTCTTGATGTGCGGAAACATTTGGAAAACAATCTGACAGAAAATTGATTGTAGCCAAGCCACTAACAATCTCCTGTCATATTCTCTTCAAACTCCTCAGCACATCCAGTGTTTATTTGCCTTGAAAATTGTTTTGGCTTGTAGCAACCAGGCAGCTAAATTATAGACAGAGAATATACGTTTACGATCATGTCCTGCACTTTAGATAAACATGTTATTGTCTTTAGTTCTTTGACTCTGGAAATGTAATGTTAATTGTAATTGGGAATGAATCACCGATATAATGTGCTATTGTTCTTAGTGTTCTTAGTTTTGGTTACACGCGTGTCGTCGGTCGCGGATGTTGCGTAATATCCCAATGGAAACTGTGGCATCTACCGGAGTCGTGTGTAGCCGTTCAGATGGCGGCACACTTTGTCTCCAAAGCAGATGCGACCATGAAAAAACAAGTAATTGTTATTATCATCATCATCATCATCATCATCAGCAGCAGAAGCAGCAGCAGCAGCAGCAGCAGAAGCAGAAGCAGAAGCAGAAGCAGCAGCAGCAGCAGCAGCCGTCGTCGTCGTCGTCGTCGTCGTCGTCGTCGTAGTAGTAGTAGTAGTAGTAGTAGTAGTAGTAGTAGTAGTAGTAGTAGTAGTAGCAGCAGTAGCAGTAGGAGTTGCAGCAGTAGGAGTTGCAGCAGTAGCCTAGTAGTAGCTGTATCCTCATCATCATCATCATCGTCGTCGTCGTCGTCATCATCACCATCATTTGGCATGTATGTTTGAAGTGAATGACATAACTGTTGGCGAGTGTTTAATATTAGTCGGCAAATTGTTCCATAGGTGCGTTGCGGTATACGTAAAACTGTGCCGCCGGTAATCCGTTCTAATTTTTGGAGGCTTTAATAGACCGTTCGTTCGTCTTTGACCGTAGATTTCGAGAGTGCGCATCTTCCATCAACGTAAATAGATCTTTCATGTAACTAGGAGCAATGCCGTTTAATGATTTGTATGTCATGATGTTTGTCTTAACTGACATTCTTTGAGTTAACGTCGTCCAGTTTAAAGTTCCATACACTTCTTATGACGGGGTCCTATAGGGTAATTCAAAGATTATTCTAGCTGAGCGTTTTTGCAATTTCTCAAGCTTATCTAACAATGACGGCAAGCCAGTGTTATACACTAGACAACAGTAATCTATGTGGCAAAGAACAAATGCTTTATAAAACAAGTTTCTCCGTTCAACATCCATGTACTTCTTGTTTTTCTTTAGCATATAAATGAGTGACACAATCTTGTTGCAAATTTTACTGATGTGCTGTTGCCATGAGAGAGTATCATTAATATATACGCCTAAAAGCTTTGCTTCATTTACAATTTCTAAGTAACCATCAAATATCGGTATCTTTATTTCGTCTTTGTTTATCTGCTTTAGCTTGGTTTTATTGGTTATCATTAATAGTTTGGTTTTCTCATTATTCAAGATCATTTTATTATTTTCACACCAATTTTGTATTAAAGCCATATCCGTTGTGAGCTGTTGTTCAATCGGTGGCACACTTTCAAAATTACAGTACATCGTCGTATCATCACAATACATGTCAACGTTGCTATCTAGACCCATGTGTAGATCGTTTACATATAATATGAATAAGAGGGGTCCCAACGCCGAACCCTGTGGCACGCCTACCCCTATCGGTAGATGATCAGATACCTTATCAGAAATAGAAACATATTGAAGTCTGTTTTCTAGATATGATGAAAACCATTTTAACGTTAGCGGACAAAATTTATAAATGCCTAATCTTTCTAATAATATACTATGATTGACTAAGTCAAACGCCTTTTTGAAATCTATTAAAATAGCTCCTACAAAGTGGCCATTATCTATTGCAAACCGCCATTTCTCTACTAATTTCAGCAATGCAGTCTCGCATGAATGTTTTGGCCTGAATCCTGATTGCGATTCAGTAAATGGTACTTACTAAGAAATTTATATAAATGATTATGAATATGCCTTTCAATAATTTTGGATAAAATCGGTAAAATGGATATGGGTCTATAGTTATTAATATCGCTTTTGTTATCTGATTTGTATAACGGTTTTACCTTCGCACACTTCCACATGGTAGGAAATACACATGTATCAATACTTATATTTATAATATGTGTTATTGACGGCGCTATAACTGGTGCTGCTAATTTTAGGAAATGGGCATTCAGCCCGTCAAAGCCAGCTGACTTATTCGTTTAGAGACGACTAAGTTCCTCGCAGACGTAATTTATTGTTATATTTGGTATTTTAAATTCAATTTCGCTTGGGATTCTATTTCTAACATAAGTTTTAAGGCCATTCGGTATTCCGTGAGACTGTGTATTTATGGTGTTTGCTAGATTACGAGCAGCAGTAGTGAAATATTCATTAAACATTACGCAATGTTTTTCTATGTCTCTAGCTTCGTTTCCGTCACTGTCGTGCAAGATCAATGGCATTTTGTTTGGTTTCGGATTTATGCTCTTCATAATTTTCCATATATTTTTATTATCAACCAGCGCTGTACTGAATTGTAGTTTCGTTTGGAACGTTCAATTAGGGACATTACTTTATGCTTCAACTCTTTATATTTAGCAACAATTTTAACCTTTTTATAATAATCCCTTCATTTTATTGCTTGTAGAATTTCGTCATTTATCCATCCAGGTTGACAGATACGTTTGACTCTGCATTCAATAATAGGAGCATGATGGTTTAGAATAGCTATGAATGCGTCCTGCCATATTTGTAGCGCTTCATTCGGTTCATGTACTAAATCTATTATATCCCAATTATATTCAGATAATGTTTGAAGAAACTTTTGACTATCAAAGTGTTTTCTGCATCTATATTTTATCGAAGGATGCCTGTGTGATTTTTACCTAGCGTTCTGACGTATACCAAATACGGGAAAGTGATCGCTGGAAGCTAAATCGCCTACGCTTACTGAAGCAAATTTTAATGGCTCTGTTACGTATATATGATCTATTACTGTTGCTGTTTTTTTCGTTATTCTAGTGACACTTTTTACTAACTGTTCAGGATGAAATAATTCCATAACTGATTGCCATTTCAGTGGGATTGGTTTAAGAAAATCAATATTGAAATCGCCTATGAGTATAATTAATATCTCTATTTTCTGAATAAGCCGACTCAAGTAAATCTTCAAATTCGTCTGTCCAGCTGGCAGGGGAATCCGGCGGTCTATAAACGCAACAAAGTAAAAATGATTTAGCTTTATACGGTGTAACCTCAGTCCATAAGGCTTCTATACGTTGATTTTCCAAGTCGAGTCTCCTACGATATGATTGATTTTCAGCTATATAAATAACGATCACAACCCCTTCTTTCTGCGTTCTGTCTTTTTTTTCTCAGCATTGTAACCCTGAATTTCAATTAAATTATCCATAACGATACTACTTATGCATGTTTCCGTTATACCAAATATTTAAATTTCTTGTGTGTTTTTTCCCATTAGTATTTTCAATTGGCTTGGTTTAGGCATTAAATGTTGTATGTTAAAATGTCCAATCCGCAGCCCTTTTTCGTGTAAATTAAATGACGTGATATCGTATTGCTTCACTTGCTTAATAAAGGCTTTAGTACATACCCACTGCTCTTCGGTGGGAGTACTGTTTGGACTACGATGTGTGTTCAGAAAGTTATCATTTTCTACTTACAATACTGCAAAATATTAATAAAATTTATGAAGTTCACTCTTATAACGTAACAGAAAATATTTAAGTAATCCAGATATGCATTCTCGCTATTTATCATGCAATTCACGTTACAGTTTATTGATATCAATTTTGCACATGTAATATCCTTCTTTATATTATTATTATCAACAAAATCATCATCATCATCACCATCATCATGATGATGACGATGATGACGACGACGATGCCGATGACGATGATAACCATCACCATCATCCCCACCACCACCATCACTACCACCATCATCATCACCATCACCATCATTATCATCATCATCATCATCATCATCACCACCACCACCACCACCACCACCACCACCACCACCACCACCAGCATCACCATCACCACCATCATCATCATCATCATCATCACCATCATCACCATCATCATGTTTATGATGATGATGACGATGATGATGACGACAATGATGATTATCATCATCCTCATTATCATCACCACCATCCTCCCCATCACCATCATCACAATTTAGATGATCAAATCTGTTTTGTACTGGCACATCATAGATAGTAACAGTACCATATTTCATACTTACATTCGTCTGTCTGGTGGTCCTCTGTGTTCTCATCTATGGATCCTGTGGGCACTACTTCTTGGCCAGACCTATGGCCTCCCGGGCATCGATTTCCCCTGTGACCAGTGGTGTTACACACTCGACACCGAACTGGCTGACCGTGACGACATGATGTGCGTCTGTGATTCGGCTCTCCACAGAATCTGCACCCGTGGTTGATCAATATTTGCACATAGTCGTTTATGCACCTAACCAGAACAGACGATCCGTTTCTGTTCAAGTGGAGTTTGTCCGCGAAATAGAATCTAGTTTCTTTTGCTACTGGCTTGATTGAGGAATAGAACAGTCTGGATGATTCGATCACTGTAAAGTCTAAAAATGTTGCGCGAACTTCTAGGTGGCGATTGAAACGCCTAATAAACTCCTATCGTCTCGGTATATCGGCGCGTGGGCAAAGTTCGCAAAGATATAGCTGACACTGAGGCGGTAGTTCGTGTACTGCCTCGACTAATCTACCTATGAGATGTAAAGCTTCGTCTACTGTCCCGTCCGAATTGTTAGTTCCCGCCATTACAATGATTTTTCGGAAATACTATAGATCAGTAACATATAGCACTTCTAGGATGTCCTGAATCTTGGCTCCACGCGGACAGATCACCTGTATACCTGAATCGAGTCCACTCTCGTTTATTCCTTTAATAATGGAGGAGCCAATAATTAATGTGTTCGCGGAGGGATTCGCAGATTGTTGCTTTACCGCGTTTGTCGTCGTTATGACTGGTATCGGTTGTGACTGTTGTGACGCGTCATCCTCACGAACTTGCTCTTCATCACTATGCTGAGCACGCCTATCACATTCAGGCGTTTTGTGTACTACAGTGACCACACGCCTATCACATTGAGGTTCTTTCTGTACAGCACGTTTTGTTTTCGAAACTTCTGTCCGTTCACATTTTTCAGTCGTGCCTACACCTATCTCTGCTGTCTCCGAATTAGCTGCTGCCAAGTATTTTATATAACAAAAACAAAACAAGTAACTAGGATAGCTGCTGCCATATATATATATGGCAGCAGCTATCCTAGTTACTTGTTTTGTTTTTGTTATATAAAATACTTGGCAGCAGCTAATTCGGAGACAGCAGAGATAGGTGTAGGCACGACTGAAAAATGTGAACGGACAGAAGTTTCGAAAACAAAACGTGCTGTACAGAAAGAACCTCAATGTGATAGGCGCGTGCAGCAGCTATATATATATATATATATATATATATATATATATATATATATATATATATATATATATATATATATATATATATATATATATATATATATATATATATATATATATATATATATATATATATATATATATATATATATATAACCAACTATCACAGTATTGACAATAAATAACGCCACACGACCTTGCAGTGCTAGTTAGTCAAAAGCACAAAATAAAGATAATATATACATTACAAATATAAACCATAAAATGCGGCCTCAGATGACCGGTCGGTACCTATTAGTCATCAGTCCCTACAGAGAAACATATAAATACAATAATACAAAAATACAGTTATCGGTATGGAAACAGTTCATAGAACACTGTAGATGATGCATCATAGATGAGGAACGCGAGATGGCACGATTCTGATGTTGCTGGGAAATATCCACAGGCGAACTGTTGATGCGGCTCAGTCTCACTGATGGTGAAGAAGAATGATTGTGGATGCGGATGTCTACTAGATAGTCATGCTGACTTACATATCTTAATTTAACAGAGTGTCAGAAGCTCCGTACTCGTGCAGTGCACCAGGCAATGTACCACTAGACTGTGGTCTAAAATTTAAATGCAACACATGACACATTGCACGGAATTTGATTACCACTTTTCAGCATGGTCCAGCAGATCTGACGAGTCGTCCACCAAGAATCACCACTGATGTAAGCGGTGGTTGCGGGCCAGAGATTTAAGATCTCAAAAACGAGAGGCACTGCTGCGGTTGTAATGAAACCAGCAGTCAGTAAGCAGTTGCCCACGTCTCGCACTGCTCTGGCCACACAACCTACCACCTTTCTCTCTCGTCGAAGTGTTGTCTCGATTCTCAGTTCTGCGCTCCTTTTATACTCCCCGTGACGTCATAGCGAGAACGCCCAGCCAATCAGTGCATGATCTGTAGCTAATCAGCGTGCAAGCTCTATGGGCAAGGGCATCATCACGTGAAGGACATCCTCCCTATTCACTCAGTACATGCACGAGTTTATGACATTTTCAATATTTTGAGCAAAATTTACGGAGTTAAATACGGATAACTCGGTCATTTCGGATCCAATCTTAATATGGCTAACTGTTTTGGATTCCTCATTCGATTCCAGTCCTGATAGGTACCAAGAATGACGAGGATGCTATAATTCAAAGAAATTATATGCACCAACTCGGTACATCTTAGAAGGCATTCTCTCCCAACGCTGACGTGCATTGTCAGGGAAAGTCTGATGTGCACCCATGCGCCCTACATGATCTCACGGACTATCCTACTAAGGGGGTGGGGGCTGGCTCGGAACATACCCGATCCATTCGTCCTGTACTCAGCTGATCTGGGACGGGTCATACCCAACTGGCCGATCCACGCTACACCACCACCTCCTAGTTTGACACCCGTGGCAAACGATACCTCAACGCAGATCGAAAGCACAGGAGCACACTAGGCAAGAATTATAGATTTCTCGAGTAGGCGCGCAGCCGAGAGAAGTGATGCGAGAGACGCGGTCTATCAGAGAAGAGCACATAGAGGTGTGAAAGAGTTTGGGAGGGAAACATACTTTTGATTTTGATTTTTGGCCTGGTATATATTTTTCCAGGCCTTTTCTTTTTTGATATCGCGGTGCGTGCTCTTTTCTTTTTGTTTTTATAATTTAATTTAGTGCAGTGATTTACTAAAACAATAGCTCGCATGGGCGTTCTTATGGTGACGGATAATTAAATTCCGCCAAGAACGCCCAAGCTCCAACGCACCTAAGTTAAAGATATAAAAATACATTTAACATACAGATGTATATATGCATATATACATATCACAATACAGTATGACAGTAATTATGTACATTATACATGCCAATATATGAGGGGGTGCATACAGTGCATCCTGTTTTGGCGGGTCCACACGGATAGCTCTCGCTATCCACATACCCATCTCGTTATCCTAAAACGAGAAGAAAATTGATAATGAGAAAAACAGTATGTAATAAGGGTAAACGTCTATCAGGCAGCCCCAGCAATAGCTGTGATGGCGTGATATAAATAAAAGACATATTCGCTGCGGTATGCTGTGTACTTACACTGCATATGGTGTGTTTACAGCATAGGGGTCAGCAGCGATTATTTTGTTGAGACACAGCCATCCAATAATTTGCGTAGCTGTTTATGATGACCGTGGTCAGCCTAGGGAGGGATGGGGTTTCGATTTTAAAAAGATATATAATAATAAGAAAAAGATTTGAAAAAATAAAATATAATGGTTCACTTTTCCGCACGCCTAATCAAACATTCTGCTGCATCCATGACAATAATGGCCACAAGTGTTTGCTGAAAAGTTACTCCAGTGGGTCTAGGTACCACGATCCATGTAGGCTGGTCGTGATCTACTGGTATTGATATAGTACTGATTATATTATTATTATTATTATATATGGTGACTAATGCTGTGGTGATGGTGACTGACTGCATTGCTGGTGCGGATGTGGAAGCTGAGTGCGGATGCGGTAAGTCAGGTTGTCATCTTTTTGTTCGTTTAGTCATGGCCAGCCTCTTGGTCAGAATTTCTGCAATGGGTAATTGGCTTTCCAAGTGCAGCGCAAGAATGTCTATTGCTTCGTCTTGTTCACCAGGTTCCAAAGTTACTACTAACACACGATGCGTATATGATAACGTGTGAGTAACGCCCTATGGTGTGTGGGATAGTGTGATAACGTCAGCAGTCGTGACCCTGACTCATCACCTCTCGCCTCCTCCATCACGTCGTGGTAGCCACGTGGGAGGGCGAGTCTCTTGTTTATAGTCTTTGATCCAATTTACCAGAAAACAGTAGTGTTGATCACAGGATTCTTGTTTTGAAAGCACGTGGTTGATCGGAAACTTATGTGGCTTTCTTTACGTGTCGAGATTTGCTGTTGTTGATTAGTTGTATTTGATGCGAAAAATAGAAGTATATTATCTTTTTATTTCCCTGTTCCTCAGAACAGCGTCCCTTTTATGCGGGTGATTTTAAACCTGCACCCCCTCCTGTGTAAGGTGTTTATATTCCTGCTCGTGTTGATTCTCGGGCAGAATTCGTAGGTAAGAAAATATCAAAACTTCTCTGTAGTGTTATACTGTCTAAGTTTTGATGCTGTCTTGCCAGCTCGTGCGCTAATGATTTGTATACAGGTAGAACATTCGTGTTCTTAGTCAAAATTAGGACAGTATAGTTGACTGTAATCTATCGCTTGGTTTAAACAAAGTCTACTGACCCCGTCAAGCTGGACTGTATTTACCGGGTGGGCAGTCTGCCACGCACCCTTCATCCTCTGTGGGTAGGACTAGTCTCACCACACCTAGACGAAACTTAATTATTACAGGATAACTCGGAAAATGCGTGCCTCAGTTGTACAATTTACAATGCCGTCATATGGAGATTGTGAAGCAGTCATCCTGAATGTCTGTGTTTCTATTATGTTGGTGAAATTGATTGATACATGTGGCTGCTTATCTGCAGATGAATCCAGTGCTGTCTTGAGGTGTCAAAGTTTTATTGCAGTTGGGGGAAGGGCACTGCTGTGATTGCAGTGACAACTTTATCAGACATTGAATGTATTCTCTCTGTAATGGCCGAGCCTTAAATAGGCGGGAAAGAGGTACTTAGAGTGAGAAGGACCAAAATGGGGACTGTCATACCTTGAATCAGACCATTGTCGAATTTCACGTTCTGTGCCTATCTTGTACTAGCTACCGATGACAAACTGCAGTCATCCGGCTCTCTCAACAAAGAGATCTGTTATTATGTATGAATGAGGTGTTTATCTTTAGCTGTTTCATATGTCGCTTCCAAGAGGTGGGGGTGTCATTGTGGAGTGTACTGCTGATGGCGGCGATGTCTCGCTCCTCACCGTATCTTCAGTTTTCCGCATACCAAGATGGGTGTGGGTGGTGCTTGCAGAAAATGTTGACTTGTTCTGATGATGGTAATGTTCTGTTGTTGATAAGTCAGGGTGCTGTGCGATGCTGGCGTATAGTGTGGTGGGTACATCCAGTTTTCCAAGTCGGGCTGCGGTGGGCGATGAGATCACCGCATTCGTGTGGTAGGGAATGTTGCGGAAACAGGTGTCTCTAACTTTTTCTGTTAAAAAGTTAGGTGCATGCTGTTATATTGTTGGTGACCTACATAGATGGTGACGACTATGCTGCTCATTGTAATGGGGTGACAGCAAACTCTTTCATATATGAAGACTGAAAGTCAACAGACGATGAGTGGAGTGTGAAAATGTTGGGACATGTGATGTCCGAACTCCATGCGGAGATGACGGACGCGAGTTGGAGTCAGGGGTGGGGTGGGGTGGGGGTGGGGTGAGGTGGGGGGGGGCACGAATTGAGAGGGCGCAACTTGGAGTGGGGGTGGTCTCACGATTTTGGGACTTGGAGGGGAAGTGCACCGAGTTCTGTGGTTTCCTGTTGTTGAGAACAGCGCAAGGTCTCATTTAATCGCTCCACTTCCATGCTATTTATTACATGTTCCACACCTCAGGAGGCATGGCCTGGAGCAGCCTCAGCCTCCACTTGCGGTACCTCTATAATTGGGGTAATATCATGAAGTGGGTGGAAATGCGAAGGGGTTGGAGGAACAACCTTTCCATTCTTTCCTTTGGACAGCACAAACGAGAAAGTCTTCAGATACGACTTCCCAGATCGCGTAGACCCACTCTGAGGACTATGCGAAACAATTTGCAGAGCTCAAAGATCAGTCGGCTCTCAAAATAACTTCCTTTGTTGGAGTGCAATTCATCGGGCATGCCGAAGTGGCAGAACACATTGCTAGACAGGACCTCTGCTCCTGTGGATGCCTCTTGGTCCGGTAGAGTGAATGCATCTACCCACTTCATAAAATAGTCTTGCAATACAAGGATGTACTTGTTTCCTTCATCTGTCGGATTCAAGGGTCTGAGCACATCAATAGCCACTCGCTCCCATGGTGCACCAACAATTGTAATCTGTAAGGGTGCGGTATGGTGCTGGCCCACAGCGCGTCTTTGACATGGGACACATTTGGCAACCCAAGCCTTCACACTATCACATATCCCGATCCAGTGGAATCTTTGTTTGAGGTGTTCCACAGTTCTTTCCACAGCTAAATGTCCAGCGTTATCATGGCGTGGTTGAAGATTCATGACCTTATAATGCTCAGGAATTACTATGGTTTGCGGGATGGAACCACATCAGAACCGTGTCCAAATTTGACATGGTCTGCTCAAATGAAGATTATGTCATCAATATAACAGAGATATATTTCCTATTGCAGGGTAGTTAATACCTGCTCAATGAAGCATTGAACAGGCCATAGGGCATCTTGCAGAATTGGAAAAGACCGTCTCGGCAAACGAAAGCGGTCTTCTCCCTGTCAGCCTCATCCATGGCTACTTGCCAGTACCCACTAGCCAGGTCAAGTGTACAGAACCACTTGGCTCTGGACAAGGAATCTAAGGCATGATCTATCCATGATAATTGATATGCGTCTTTGATGCTTACATCATTAAGGCGGCGGTAGTCGATACAAAACTGCAAAGATCCATCCTTTTTGCCTGCTAGTACGATGGGACTGGCCCAGGCGGATGCTGAGGGCTCTATGATTCCTGTCCACAACATATCATTAACCTGTGGATGTGTCTTCCGCTTCCTTGTGAATGGGGAAATGTCATACTGGTTATCGTACTGGTCGATTGTTTCTGGTGTCGATGGAGTGGCACATGAGTTTCTCCCCGGTCCATTTCTACTGCGGAGAAACTCTCCCGATATTCCTGTAGTATCCGCCATATGTCACATTTGTGAGATTGCTTTAAACCAACTGGGGCACGCAAATATAAATCATGCATATGCTCTGGTAAATTATCCTCAGAGGCTGTTGCTGGTGTAGATGCAGTGGCAGTGTCTCCAGTGATATCACCTCCACCAAATGACCACAACGAACACCTGGGACTAGTGTTATTGGGTCCGCTGTTCCATTGAATACCCAGAAAGGTATGTGATCCTGGTTGGTGGAGTCCACGATCATCCATGGTCTCGCACATTGGGAGGCTATCATGTATTCTGGGTCGGGTTCCAGCATGGCTATATGTGTGTTGTCCCCTAACTGCGGTGCGGTGGCCCATAAAATCTTCTCCTGTCCCAGCTCAACTGTTGCTGTAGAAGCTAATATCACTGCACAAGTGTCGTACAGTGTTGATTCTGGTCCAAGAGGTATGCGACGGCCGTGTATGTCTAATTCTTGTTGTGTGCAATGCATGATGGCTTCAGTGGCACTGAGGAACTCAGAACCTAACAGGGCATTGTTTTGAATAGAGCCAACTACAACTCGCTAGATGAAATGCATTTCCTCTATTTGTATTACGAGGTTTACCATACCAGCCACTGGAACATCGGCTCTGGGAGTTGGGTTGGCTTTCGATGAGGTGGGATGCTCTCATACAATCACTAGTTGAAGACGGTGATGGAAGCTCCAGTGTCCACTCCACCGAACAGACAAGCACACGTATATATTACTTTACAGTGTTCTTGCGAAAGAATTTCCAATGATACTGTTTGCAGAATCGCCTTTAGTGCGGTGGCATCCTGTATGTAGTCAGTTTGTTTCTGTATAGCATCCGTGAGTGCAATTGGTGGGTGGGTGAGTGAGGAAGGGACCGACTCGTCATCACTGCTGCTGTATTTGCTTAGGCGATGACAGAGCTGGGGGTAGCAATGGTGGTGTGATTGATGCTAGTGGGCTGTATTGACAGTTTGTATAAACAGCAGTTTGGACAGGACTAGTGCGGTGGCGACAGGTGGTAATCGGCACCAGCCACTTGGGACAATGCATCATAGGATGTTTAGTAGATGCACAAAAGAAACAGTGGCGATGCTGTTGTTTGTCACACTGTTTATGATGCTTCTTTTTGCGAATCCATGATGCGGATTGCTGACTGTCGTCCATATTGCTATTACTGCTGCTGGGTGTGGTGGGTGATGCTGATAGGGCTTGTGAATTGCATACCACCAAGGGGCACTGCGTGCTAAGTGCTTCGGTGGGGGGGGGGGGTCATGGTGCTTGTATAAACGTTGTCTCAGTGGAGGTGCTACAACCAACCACCACCATTTTGCATAGAAAAGAGGGTTTGGCAGATGCGTTTATTGCAGGGTCACAACTTTTTGCAGAAGGGCAGAGGGTTGGGCGGCGGTGGGGTTCGGGGTGATGGGGTGGGGGGGGGGGGGTGCGGGGTGGGGGAGTGCTGCAGATGCAGTATGACCCGTAGGCACCGACTTATGTGAAGGCAGGTGTGTGGTGTTGGGTACTGTTGTTGAGGTAGCATTCTTAGTTGTTGTAGATGTATCCACCTGACGTTATTGTCTGGTGAATGTAGTTGAGCCGAGTTGCAGGAGTGGGCACTGAAGTGACTCTTTAATCAGTGCCCGTTCTAGTTTAACAGGGGCTCTGGCTGTGGTGTACGTCAGTCAGCTGTTGGAGTCATGGAAGGATGACGGTGCAGACACAATTCCTTCCAGTGGCCCAGCTGACCACATCCGAAACATGTGTTATGCAGCTGTGTATGCTGTGCTGTACTACTTTGTACTGGTCGTGCGGTCTGCTGTGTGGCGACGGTGGTGCTGAGAATGGTATCTAAATTAGTGAGTGCTGAGATTTGCTTTGTTATCTCCTCTAACATATCATGCATATTTTGCCTATTGCTGGTATTTTGCTGGTTCCTGCATTCGGGGGCGTTTTTGTGGCCTCCCCGGTGGGTCTGGCCACGTCCCCTTCCCTGGGTGCGTAATTCTGACTAGTGGGGTGTTCATTATGCGATGCATTGTTTGGGACTGTTGCTGATGCTGATGCGGATGCAGATGCGGTGTCAGTCGTGATGAGGAGATGTATATCATATGCATTTACCTCGTTGATAGGATGCGATTGGCAGTGATAAGCTTATTTCCCGCTCCAAGCAATTTTCTATTCTAACTGCCATTGCAGTTAACGACTGTAGATTGTAATATTTGAGGAGAAACAGCCTTTCTTTGTCGATAAATGTGTTGGGATGTGGATGGGTTAATCCATCATGATTTGTACCAGGGTAGGCGCGTGCAACAAGTCATTGGATACGAGTTGCTAACTCTGGTAGGGTTTCCTCAGCTTGTCTCCATAAGTTCTTCAACTGTAGGCGACTTGTCTCACCGAAGACCGTGTCCCCGAATCCTTCCGATGACATGCTTTCGAGTTCTGTATAAGTTTGCGTGCTGTCTGACCCCAAATCTGCTAGGACCTGAAGGGCCTTGCCTCACAGTTTTGTGACCAGATACTCTCCAATTTGCTGACCCGTCCACTGGTTGGTATGGCTGATAATTTCAAAATGGCATTTATAATTAGCCCATGATATGGTGTTACGGGCACGAATACTGGAGGCGTTGCTGGGGAAAGTAGCGTGAACACGGATGCTTGTCTGAGTGTAGGTGGTGCTGTTGGTGGTTGTTTCCTGTCTGGTCGATGGTTTCCCTTGTGCCGCATCCATGATGGTGACTCCCGTTGATGATGTTCAGTGCGGTATAAATATGTATGCTCCACTGACTGGCATATTGGTGTCGGTCGATACACCGGTGGTGGTGTATTATGCATACTCCGTGGAAGCTCTACTGGGTGGTGAGTCGGGTGTTCTTCATACAGAGGGGTTTCAGGAGACTGACGATTGTGGTGCGTGTGGTGCCAGTGTGAGTACCTTCTGCTGTAGGATGGCAACTGTGTTCCAATAGACCAATGTTCATTCCGTGGTACCGCAGGGTAGCACTGAGATAAAGTTCTCATTGCATACACAGTGCATAAGGGGCAGGCCATTGGTCACCTTCTGATAGTGCTGGTGAATGCATTGGGCATGAAGGTATTAGATGCCCCTGTAGGGGTCTTTCCCATGGTCGACCGTGATCCGGCAAAGGTATTTGTAGCCTATCATGGATGTCCGACAAGGTGATGTAATGAGTACCCACCTGCGAGGCATCACGGAATGTCCCCTCACTAATTGGCGAATACCCGTGTTGATACGGTGCTGGTAATTCCACACTGGGGAAATTTTGGTCATACTCAGTAAGAACACGTGTGGCTCTCCTATCATAAGACGCTACTTCCACGTCGAGGGAAATCTGATCATCCGATGAAGGAGACTGAAAAGTGCGGGCGTTGAGTGTGGGTATGGGCTCGCTCCTCATTCGATCCCCACATCGGGCACCACTTGTAGCATCCGGGGGTACACGCTGGTCCATCCATCTATTCCATCCCGCAGTCCCGCAAATACATGATGCACAGGTTGGCAGGTTAGCGTCGGTTCTCAGAGTTACGGATCTTGTTTTGCGACTCTCCAGAAAATATAAAGACCGACTTCTAGAGACAGTGGAACGACCATTGCCACCGAGATTGAACAACACCATCTCGTCCTGACTATTCGTGTCACCGGTATGGTGGTCCGAATTTAGGAGTCTAGACATAATTAATGAATAATTAAATACATACAAACAATGCTACTCATTTGCTAGTATGAGAGAGAAAATATGGTACATAGAACTAAGTTGGTGTCTTGCCTATCATGGTGCTCATCAGAGGTACCTCACCGATCTTTAAATCGACGAGGTATCCCTGCAAGAGAGAGAGAGAGAGAGAGAGAGAGAGAGAGAGAGAGAGAGAGAGAGAGCGAGAGAGAGAGAGAGAGAGAGAGTCCTAACGCGGTTACTTATGAAGTTTAATATAAACCATTATATCCCTAACAAAATATTATTATTTCGAGAGGAAAGTGCCTCACGTGGGCCTCCATCACAGGAAAGTGCCTTCAATGCAGAAGCAGAGGAAGAGGGTTGGCAAAAAGGGTCACTCTCTTGTTCAAACATATGAAACTGTAAGTTATTGTGATGCACGCTGTACTACGTGAAGATGGGGTGGATGATTTCCAGAGAGTTGAACACCGTTACTTTATGTAGGTGAAAGATACAGTATTGGTAGTTGCCGCTTTATTTATGCCGTCCTCCTGCTAAATCCTAAACTAACCTTTAGTTGTTAGGTCCGTGTTCAATGCTTAGGCCGCAAGTGCCAGGGATTTCTACCTAGCTTTAAATACATGAGCCTGACTGGCAGCAATTCTCGGTTTCCATATGGTCAACTAATGGAGCATGGGTGGGATAGCTCCAGAATAATATATCGATCCTGTTGCTTACCACATCGCAACCACGTACACCATCACTAGGACAAGTCATAGCTACATAAGCAATTGAAAAGAGCATATATATTTTATGGTGGGGAGGAGGAGACAGATATCCAACGATAATGCCCTTCCCACGAGGGCGTGGTGGGTTCCAAGACCGCACCCAGTCAATGTAAAAAGTTAGAGGGAGATCTGTGTCCTGTCCGCCACCAGCTGTGTCAGGGGCAGATTCTGTAAGATCCAAACCCGGGGACTAACATTTACTTGTCGTTAGGGTTATTTTTAAATGCCCAATGATGCACTGCTGGCCAGTTAGAATAATATAATGTTTTCGGAGTGCTTCCTACTTTGGCATGGACATCTACGCTAACTAGTATCCGAAGATACAGAGGGGGTGTTTGCGGAATTGACTCTTTGGTCTTCACCGCTCGGAATCCCCAATGGTTCCCAGAGTCGGATCGCACCAAGGTGCTGAAGGGAGGGCCAGACAAGTATAAAGCCTTGTGACTGGAGGAGCGTAGGAAGAGATAATCACTCATATGTTAATAAGGAGGTATATGGCCAATTTATAGCAACTAGACGGTATGCGATGTTACATATCCGCTACATCTGGAAAAGAGGCTTACACAGATGACTCCTAAAGAGCGATTATCCCTAACTACTTTTAAACCTATCCTATTGAGCTAAAATATCTAGGTTTAGTCGATCACATGTCAGGTTTGCTTAATGAGAACCTGAACAGTGACCTCAGTGAAAAAGTGATGCTGGCGGGAAAAAGTGGTGCGGATTTATTGTTGCTGTATAGTGTATCCTAACACACAGTGGCTCTAGTATTTTATATAATGAAAACAAAACAACTAGGATGGCTCCTGAAATATATATAAACAACTATCACAGTATTGACAATAAATAAGGTCACACGAACTTGCAGTGCTCGTAAGCACAAAATAAAAATAATATATACATTACAAATATAAACCATAAAATGCGGTCTCAGACGAACGTTCGTTACCTCTTAGTCATCAGTACCTACAAAGAAACATATAAATATAATAATACAAAAATACAGTTAGATGAGTACCTATCAGTCATCGGCATGGAAAAAGTTCATAGATCACTGTAGCCGATGCGTCACAGATGAGGAACGTGAGATGGCACGATTCTGAAGTTTCTGGGAAATATCCACAGGCAAACTGTTGATGCGGCTCACTCTCAAAGATGGTGAAGAAGAATGAATGTGGATGCGGATGTCTACTAGATATTCATGCTAACTTATATATCTTAATTTAACGGAGTGTCAAAAGTTCGGTATGGTAGCGAAAGTTGAAAGCTGCCCTGTAGTAATGAAGGGCTACAGTTGAAAGTTAAATAATGCATGTGCATCTTCTGTGTACACAATGCATGCTGCACTGCATAAGTTGTTAGGTGCCCCAGGCAATGTTCCACTAGACCGTGGTCTGAAAGATAAATGTCACACATGACACATTGCATGGAATTTGATTACCACTTTTCAGTGTGGTGCGGCAAATCTGACGAGTTTTCCACCAAGAATCACCACTCGTTCTACATACTACAAAATTGTTACTTTGGGCCCGCAAGGCCAATCCACCGGAAGGCTCCTCCAAAGTTGTTGACGATGAGGGTCCCTTCTTTATTTGTTTAGTTTATTTGCTCTGAGGTGATATCCTCCCGAGAGCATTTCAAAAGTTTAGATGAGGATGCGGCGGTTGCGGGTCAGAGATTTAAGATCTCAAATCCGAAAGGCACTGCTGCAGTTGTAATGAAAACAGCAGTAAGTAAGCAGTTGCCCACGTCTCGCACTGCTCTTCCCACACACCCTACCACCTTTCTCTCTCATCGAAGTGTGGTCTCAATTCTCAGTTCTGTGCTCCTTTTATACTCCTCGTGACGTCATAGCGAGAACGCCCAGCCAATCAGTGCGTGATCTGTAACTAATCAGCGTGCGAGCTCCAGGGGCCAGGACATCATCAGGTGATGGACATCCTCCCTATTCACTCAGTACATGCATACGTTTATGACGTTTTCAATATTTTGAGCATAATTTAAGGAGTTAAATAAGGATACATCGGTCATTTCTGATCCGATTTTAAAATGGTTAACTGTTTTGGATTCCTCGTTCCAATCCGGTTGAGAGCTACCAAGAATGACGAGGACGGTATAATTTAAAGAAATTATGTACACCAACTCGATACATCTTAGTAGGCATTCTCTCCCAATACTGAGGTGCATTGTCAGGGAAGCTCTGAGGTGCACGCATGCGTGCTACGTGATCTCACGGACGTAGTCATTTTTAGCAACCTCTCTTATATGGCTTTCTACATGTGTACTATCCTACTAATGGGGTGGGGCCTGCTCGGAACGTACCCGGCCCAATCGTCCCATACTCAGCTGAGCTGGGACATTTAGTACCTGACCGGCCGATCCGCACTACAGTGATCACCACAGGTGGCAAAGGTCGGTCGGCCTCACTGGCACATAAACATTCCACCAACCTTCGAAATCGATCTTTGAGGTCGCCGGTTACACGCATGTTCCTCTGGCCGTCCCCTTTGGATTCCAGGGAGGAATTATGGGAGCAGTGCAACGCCGGAGCTACACAAACTATACTCATGCCTCGTTTGAAGACTCAATTTGGTGTAGTATCAAACTGGCAAATCAGCACAGTCTGCTGTTGGGATGTATCTACCACTCACCAAACAGTTCGGAAACAAACGATTCTCTTCTACACAGCCTTTGAATTGAAGCATCCCAAGCAATAGACTCACACATCGTGATAATGGGCGACCTAAACCACTCACAAATAAATTGGCAGGAAGGATTTAGTAGTGCAGGAGAAAACCATGCATTGACTAGATTCTTAGAGATTATCAGAGATACTTACCTCTATCGGCACATACACTTCCCAATGCACTACAGATCCATGCAAAGTCCAATGTACACTGGACTTATTATTCTTCAATGAAAATGAAATGATTGACAAAATAGCGCAAAAAGCTCCAATCGGACACAGTCATCACATTCTCATCAGCTTTGATATTATATGTCAACGTCACGAATCAAACAAACGTGCAGCAACCTATCTTTGGGACAAAGGGGCCTACCTGAGTGGAAAACTGAGTGGACCAGAGAAATGTCAGGAAAGTCAGTTGAATACAACTGGGAGCTCCTGACCTCTAAAATCAGCGAAGGAAAGTCCCTGTTCATTCTCACAAAATATTTTAACTCAAACTACAAACCCATGCCTCTGTGAATCAATAGACACAGTGGGCAAAAGCGAAGAAGGACGCATTGCAGCTGTAGGATATTTCTACTACAACAGTCACAGAATTCAGTAATCATACATACATACATGGCAAAAGTCAAAACAAAAACTAGCCCCTGGAAAACATACACAGCGACGAGAACAGAAGATGACTACCTGAGATACTGCAAAGCAAGGAACCCGGCTGGGCGAGCGACTAGACACGCAATGAATGACTTTGAGGAAATAATCTCTTTGGAAGTCAGAACAAATCCGAAAGCCTTCCACAAATATATTAAAAGCAAAACCAAGGTCACAAACGATATACCCAATCTCATCTCAGAGGGGCACTACTGCAGCAACATATATCGAAAAAGCAAACATTCTAAACAAATACTTCCAGAGTGTCATCACAGTCTAAGACAAAAGAAAAAACCCCACCAGTTACCCACCACCAGGGATCCAACTAAACACCTTTGAGGTGGTAAAGAAGAAACTGGCATAACTCAAAGTAAACAAGTCGGCATGGCCCGATGTATTGCATCGCCTGTGTACTACATCTTCAGACAGTCACTGGATGAAGGTAAGGTCCCATCATGCTGGAAGAAGAGCAAAATCACACCCATCTTCAAAAAAGATATTAAGAGTTGAGTCAGAAACTACCGACCTATAAGTCTAACAGCCATATGTTGCAAAATTATGGAATCAATTGTCCGGGATGGCATAGACAAACACATAAAGGAGAACAATCTCTTCTCTATAGTGCAGCATGGATTCATGCAAGGGCGGTCATGTGTAACCAAACTGACAGGAGTAATGGACGCCTGGACAAAACATTTGGATGACCATGCCTGTGTCGACACAATATACTTTGATTTCCAAAAAGCTTTCGCCACTATCCCACACAACAGACTCTAAGCAAAAATCTTTAACTATGGCACCACTTGAAAGGTATCAAGCTGGATCCACAAATGTCCTCGACGAGAGAAAACAAAGAGTCGTTGTAAATGACACAAGTTCAGCATGGGCCGACTTATTTGGTGGGATCTCCAAGAGAAGCGTTCTCAGACCAACCCTGTTTGTTATCTTTATAAGTGACCTGCCAGAAGAAATCAACAGTAGCATTAAACTGTTAATGACACTAAGCTATATCAAACTGTAGCCTCCATTGACGACTGTCTGGATGTTTAACAAGATATTGTAACCCTAGATAAGTGGTCACAAAAATGGTTCATGTCCTTTCATCACCAGAAATGCAAGGTCATGAAACTCGGCTCTGGTCATCATCCTCCATTTACCTATATGATGCCAGACTCGTATGGCCAAGATGTCCCACTTCAGAAAACACCCGCCGAGAAGGATATAGGTGTGTATGTCGACAAGGACTTAAAGTTCCATGAACACATTGGCTAGGTTGTTAGTAAGGTGTGAAAGAGTAATCCAGGTGTTGAATACATAGAAACAACTAATTTGATATTAAAGACCGAAAAGAGAATTTAAAATAGAGATCACAACCAAATTTGGAAATAAATATAAATTTGAGAACCCATGGTACTAATCTGAATTAAATTTTAATCTGAAAGGATGGATTGCCTGTTCACGGGTTTTTTATGGTTAGGGATGTGGACACATGTCGGGTTAACAAAAACTATACTGGAAGGTCCTGAATTAAAACACGAACATCATAGCTGGTTTCACATCACTTGTTTCACCATAATCACCACAATAAGCGAATGCCGGATTGCATATATGCAAGGATAAAGCTACCCCACACCCTTCCTTTCAAAGAACAGAAATATCACTATAAACATTATAAATGACTGATCCTAAAGAACAAATAGATTCCTAACTAATTTCCTTAAACAAAACAATTTTTCTCTCAATATATGGATGCTCCGAAAACAAGTCCTAAACCACTAATTCTATGAAAAAGTTCACTAGTAAATTTAGATCGAGTCGGCTCACAGAGCTATAGGATGAAGTTCACTCTACACTTCACACCACGGTCATCTTCATCCTATCCCAAGAAAATTGCCGAACCCGACTTGACTACTTATTCCATCATCTCCATCAAATGACACTTCACAGCCAGCTCAAAACAAGGCCATCTCAATTTGGATCTATGGATTCAATTCATCCGACTTCACTGTCCCGTCACTCCATCAATGCACTACGCCATTAAACCTCCATCAATGCACTAATCTATTAAACCTCCATAAAATCCCCTGATGCAATATCAAGTAACAAGAAAATAAGAGGGAATACATACAATTAAATAAAATCACACATCTGGATTAAATACATATTGGGAATGCGAGATAAGGATAACCTAATATCAGTGCTGAAACTGAGATCATGCACTCGTGCACATGCAGATCTCTTCACACTCCTGCCCTCGTATGCATGCTACTTTTTCTGTGTCTGCATAATAGCAACACCACGTGGGCATCCTAATTTCAATAAGGGCATTCCGTTTTAATTATCTGCATGCTCTGATGGTATTCACCTCAAAATCTTAAGTTACAGCACAGTCAGCACTGTAATATGTATACTCGGTCTAAATGGGAAAGGCTATGTTGAATATTTTGGAAATAATCTGCCTGGAAGCCTTCCAGTCAAAATAAGTTTGAATGGGAAAATGTATACTAAAACAGCTCAACCGTAAACGCGTAATAATGTTAAATATTTTGGAAATAACCCGTCTGAAAGACTTCTAGTCAAATTAAGTTTGAATGGACAAGATATGCTAAGGAAGCTCAACCTATAACAGGTAATGGCTGAAGATGTGTTGAATATTAACAATGACTAACTTATAACAGGTAAGACTGAAGATCCGTTGAATATTTTGAAAATAACTACCTGGAAGCCTTCCAGCCAATTATTTTCAAAACACCCAACAGCTCCATGCTGTTTATCCTGAAATTGAGACCAAAGGTCAACAATGTAGCTGAACAGATACTACACCAAACCTTGCAAGTAACACAGAATTATGGGCTGGACTATAATAATCATACGCTATTGATTAAAAAAACCCAGACATTTATTAGTAAAATCTCCAAAATACCAAACAGAGAAACAGTTGACCATTATGACTCCAATCCGACTCGAATTCCTTGCTGTCTTAGGCAGCAACAAATTCCAGTCAAACTATTCTCAAAATAACCAAAAATTACTTAACAATACATTATTTATTATTACACCGGTAGATTACCATCCGTCTTGATTCCTCGACAATTCAATTTATCAGTCAGAGGTCCGTCCCTTAAACGAATAAACCCACATTAAGTCTAAGTTCTCAATTTCTAAAATTTCCCAATTTATCAGTCCGTAAAACACTGCACTTTAATCTAAATTCCTGATACCCCAAACCAACCAACACTGCAAAGTGCCAGTCCGCCTGCTGTACTCAGAAATCGAGGGAAAAGGCAACACAAGGAGCCACTTCTCCTATCCACATGTTATCTTAGCCTAAATTTCTAACCACATCCAGACAAACCAACAGCTGAAAATTGTTGACACGTTTGTCGTAGTGCGAAATCCAGGAAAATCATATAAACAAATATGGAACCAGCTCAAATATTCAAGTATTTATAAATTATATATACTGAACCCAAAAGGTTTAGAAACACTGAGAATATTACTGTATAAATGTTATTTAACAAAAACAATAAATTGATTCAAATATATTATTTAATTGATAGGTCATTTTCCAATTTGAACAACAGCTTCCAGCTCCCGCACGTTGTGAAGATGTGGATGATTCTCATGCACCATACGGCCAAGAATGGCCACACGTGTTCGATATGAGACAGGTCCGGTGATCGCGCTGGCCAGTCCAACACCGGAACGTCGTTAGCCTCAAGGAAATCACTGGTGACCCTAGCTGAATGAGGACGGGCGTTGTCTTGCTGAAACATAAAGTCTGCATGATGCTGCATAAAAGGGATGACAACAGGGGCGACAACTTCTTCACAGTAACGTTGAGCCATAAAATTTCCGCGAATCACAATAAGATCTGTTTTGCCATTTTCATGGATTCCAGCCCACACCATGACACGGCCGGCACCGAATCTGTCGAGCTGAATGATGTTGGCTGCATCATACCGTTCTCCTAAACGTCACCAAACCCATTGCCTACCATCCGCCACATCCACACAAAACCTCGACTCATCACTGAACAAAACGTGGCTCCATTGTTGAGCACGCCATCGCTGATGAGTTCTTGCCCACGCAAACCGATTCTCGATGTGAACAGCAACAAATGGACGACGGGCATGCAGTTCAGCATCATGGAGTCTGTTTCGCACAGTTTGTTAATGCACTGTAGTGCCGGTAGTGGTGTGCACATTACGGGACAGCCGCGGCACAGTCTAAAACCTGTGACGTCGTGATGGTGTCACTAAGTAGCGGTCTTCTCGTGGTGTTGTTGCTCTCGGTCTGCCAGATCGTGGTTGGTCATTAACATGTCCATTTTCCTGCTCACGTTGGCGGAGACGGGAAATGGTTGAGGCATGAACATTAAAATGTTGAGCAACAGTGCGAACGCTCTGCCCAGCAGCGAGTCTTCCCATTGCTTCATGGCGCTGATTTTCGGGTGGCCCTGGGTGGCGGCCCATGTTCGGTAGGGTAAACTTTTAATCATTTTCTGTTAACGTTCGTTATCTGCTTTTGCAATATGGTGAATTTTTGCCTTCGCTACCTGCCAATGTGGGCCAGTGCATGAAAAATGCATTTTCATATGCAGTAAGCATGCGGCCGAGAAATGCAAGAAATGATTTGCATTTCTTCATGATCAGCGAGACATTACATTGTCGAAACATGCCTGCAAATTTGGTTATAAATGGACGCATAGTTTTAATACAACAAACTAAACTTCACTGTTGCTAAACATTTTTGGCTCAGTATACATTATCACTATTATTGACCACACACACGCACACAACACACACACACACACACACACACACACAACACACGCACACACACACACACGCACACACACGGACGCACACGCACGCACGCACGCACACACACCACACACACGCACGCATGCACGCACGCACACGCACGCACACATACGCACACACGCATACACGCACGCACGCGCACGCACACATACGCATACACGCACGCACGCACGCACGCACGCACACACACCCGTGGCGTGCACATGTTGACACAGATTCTCAGGAAATTTCCCTAAGACTAATAATCCTCATCATGGTCAAATAAATGCACCCTAACCCCTTCAGCTGTGCACCAGTATGCGCATGATGCAACAAACAAACATACCCATACACTCACACATGCACTCTCACGCACGCACTCGCACACACACACACACACACACACACAAAAACACCTCCCCCCACCCACCCACCCTGCGGCAACACACATAAGATTGCAACAACTTACTAAAACCTGCCATTGAAATTCAGTTTAGTGGTGTCGTTGTCAAGGAAAAATGGTGCTGCCAACGGCAACAACACGTCAGAGCGACAACAGCACCAAAATGAACACCCCAGGTATCAATAAAATAATTAAATTTCTTCTTACATAAATCTCATCCCAAAATCACTATGCTGGCCTATCACACGGACGTTACCATAGCTACGCTCTATTAACGTTTATACAATGCCCGAACCATAAACCTGAAACCGAAAAACGATACCTAAGCGGAACATGATGTTAAAAATCAAGCTGAGAAAAGAATCAATCTTCCTCCCCAATTTCCCAACGCACGCTACCCGGCTATCTAACAAAACCTGGTTACACTGAACCAACCACCTCAAGCCCACATTATAAACCACTTCAAATCTAACTCACCTCATTGAACAAATCTTTTCTACTTGATAAACTTGAACAGTTTTGAATAGCTCTTACGACGATGCCATCAAAGATTGGAATGGCCGACTTAACACAATTACATTGCTGACACCCTCTCATCACGGACATAAATCCCTTCGCCAACCAAAATTACTGCCACTTCCATCATACGATGCTAACGCCCCTGCTTCACCCACATCAATACAGATATTACCAACTGATTTTAACAGACATACTAAACTAAACTAAACTAAAATTGTCCAAAAAAACCCCAACCCATTTCTATATTTAATAAGAACATCACAAAACCAATTTCCTACGACAAACGGCCGTGCAGGACTTGTTTATGTCCATTGCATTAAGCGGGAAAATCTGTCCGTGCACCATTATCAATCAAAACAAGACTACAGTTCCCCTATACCAATAAAATGAAACCCAACTTAAAGTTCCCCTGTACCAATAAATGGCTAAAACAGGAAAATCTCACAAAACTTCAACTCACACACAAAGCCCTCAGAGCGAATACTGTGCCACAGATTCCACTCTGTTACAAAGGCAAACCAACAGGTCGGCCTCATTAGATGCACTTTCCAGTACCTCAATAAGGAAACCTTCCCCATTCACTTTAAATTGTGGGTACGACCGCTGCTGGAGTATGCCAACTCAATATGGAGTCCACGTCTCAGAGGAGATATTATAGTGATCGGAAAAGGTACGATGATGAGCCAGCAAACTTGTTCCAGGGATATGTAACTTGCTCTATCATGAACAGCTGCATATTCTTAAACTACCTATGCTTGCGTACCGCAGAATGCATGGTGATATGATAGAAACCAAGTACATGCATGCCATATACAACATGAGCTCTCCCTGGACGTTTCCAGACACAGTCTACGACACCAGTGGCCACAGCCTAAAACTCCCTAAGCAGCACTGCAGCTCACAGCTTCCAAAACCTCTTCAGTAATAGGGTCATAAACACATGGGGATGTATTCATGAATAGGGCATAACTAGGGCTTAAGCCCCCAAAGTGACATAAGTGATGGTAAGTTGGTATTCACGAAAAAGTGTAACTTACGTCCATCCATAAAATCGGGCATAACTTATGCCCTCCAACTACAAGGTGTAAGTCATTATTGACAGCGTTTTGACGTGGTCTCAAATTTTAGTCGAATTTCGGATATTACAGATTTTATGAATTGAATTTGCATCTAGCTGACTTTTTGTAAATATTAAAGATTTAATTAATGTGAAGTCATAACAGCCTTTTTAAAAATATTTGAGTTGAATGCTTTTCCTATTTCTGCATTCAAAACACCTACAGTGCGCTGAATCTGAAGCTGAAACAATTTGGTAAATATGGTAGAGCGATACGTCATTGCTTGGCGCACGTGAATGGCCTGAATGAGGCGCTGCGCTCAAGTCAGGTTTTCCCCCCACAAAAAAAGAATTTAAAAATTGTGTGTTTTCGCAGCACTTATTTTTTTGTAATGGCAAGCATTTTACTAATGCTTACTAATATGTACATATTATGTAATTATTTAAATAAAATGTGGTGCGTGCGTGCATGCAACTAGTGCAGTCGTTTGTGCATATGTGTGTGTGTGCGCGCGTGCGTGTGTGCGCATGCGTTATTATTATAATGGAAAGGGTATATACTAGGTTAGTCAAACTCAATAGAACATCCGAATGAATATTATTTATTTATTTATTTATTAGTATTAAGCCTACATACTAAATTTTGAGTCGATGGTAGCTAGCCTATTCAGTATTCCATGTTGTAGTGAAGGCCACACATTTTGACAGTTGTTGACGTGCGCAGTACTACATTAATAATCGTCCTATGTGACCAATGAATTATGGCCTGCATGCATTACATGCAGCGACACATTTATTTACGGCCTTCTTTCTGAATATGCCGTAACTATGGGGGTGTAACTCTAGGGCATAAGTTACGCCCTCTTCGTGAATACAGCCCTGGAACACTTTACCAGACATAGTTGTAACTTCACCATCACTAAACTGTTTTTTGAAGAACCGTTTTGACAGACTATGGTGCGAACACACATACAGTTTGCTCTAGGATAGTGTGAGTCACCAGCTAACAAGCAAACAAACAATAACTGAATATTACCTGCGTACAGATTCTCAATCAGCCATTACAAATTAATGAGGCAATATATACTTAGTGACTAATCATGGAGTAGGCAGCATACCGCATCTGACACCATGATTAGTCAGGTGTTAAGGCTGTAGGCGGCATACAGCAGCTGACGACCTTACACCACCATCCAAATAGTTCACGTTTCTTGGAATCAAATACACACTGACACACGCACGCGCACACGCACACGCACACGCACACGCACACGCACACGCACACACACACACATACACACACTTTATCAAATATTGATTCAATGTACATATAAATTAATATAATAAAATGTATGTATATCGTGTAAATACATTGAAAGTAAAAACAAAATTGCACCAAATATTAATATAAGAAAAAACGTTAAAATCCACCTTTAAAAGAAATACGAACCTCTTCACACTTCGCAACTTGCGCAACAAATCAGTGACAACAGGGACTATATATGTAGACTGACAATAGGCCATCTACGGCCTCCGGAAGTCAACACAGATGATGATGATGATGATGATGATCTGATAAACGGGATTTACTAAACATACCAAAAAACAAGAAAAATGTCAGCGCCCGTCAAGATGAAAAATAAAAAAAAGAATTTTGTCCACAAAGGAATGGTTAAACATGTTTTGCTGTCACCACTCGAATTAGAATGGTATATACGTTTACTTTAATAAAGGCTCGCAGTGATTAATAGATACATGGGAATTTATTTCAGTTTAGCAATGTTACCGGTTTTCGGGTGTTTTTTTCCCACATTACAGCTTTACTTGGGTTTACCTGACTGTCAGTCCAGAGGGACACCCAGAGGAACTTGTCGCTGCCGAATTCACTACATGGAATACTTTGTAGTACTACTCATAACTGACAAAACATTGTGCTTCAAATGACTCCCTGTGCAAAACAAGAACACGAAATAACCTGCACACAAGACACCAAACAAAAGGAGCACAACAAAAACCCTCATATAAAGCAATACAATTATGGAATAACACAGATACAAAGACACCCACAGACATTAATAATATGAAAACGAAGTGAGCGTATATATAATATAGATAACGTGTATGTACGTATATGATGAGGAAAAATCAACAGAAAATGAGACGGGGAACCAGGCAAAATACATATATCATGCGACTGAGAAAGCTTCGTTTCCGGTCACGAGCTTTTTTTGGTTTCGGTTTCGGCTTATGATATAGCTTTTGTGGTTTCTTCATGGGCCCCCGTTGCATTATGGGATATGGTTCTTCATAAAACTAAAAAAAGTTCACGACCGGAAACGAAGATTTCTCAGTCGCATGGTATATGTATTTTAGCCTGGTTCCTCATTACACATACGTACATGTTATCTATATACGCTCACTGCGTTCGCTATGAAAATAGGCTTTATTGCTTAAATAAATGGGATGAATTTGTATAGGGTCGAAATGTCCTAAATACGTATGCTCATGTATAGTACATTTGAACCTAATTTTTCATCATGCTTGGAGGGCATTCTGCTAAATCCAGTCCACGATATTCACAACGATGCATATGTCCATCGTTAGTGATCTCGGGTAATAAAGGCCACCGGTAAAAAAAGCTGCCACTGTGTCAAAAAAGGCTGCCAGTTTATATTTGGCTTTATAGGCTGCCAGGGTCTGAATTATGCATAATGTGTTATATTTGATAGATGTATTATCCGTGATTGTTTGTTTATTGGTCAATTCCACAGAAAAGTAACATTTTCATGATTTAAAAATAATAATTTTACAGTTAAATAATGCACTGAAATCAAATGTGGAATGGTTCTGGTTTCTAAAACAGGTCTAACCTTGTTGATACCTGCTTCTATTCCTGATATATAGTTTTTCAAAGTATAGGTTAAATTTGAGATTAATATTAGTCAGTTTAGTGATTAGTTATGCTCCTCCCACATTCAGTTCACAATGCATTCTATGCTTCTGGGTGATGAATTCAGAACAAGGTGCAATTCACTTTTTATATGCAGGGTCATGAATCGACATGATTACCAGCCTCTGCACTATTTGACCCAGAACTGTCTAGACGGCTCTGTCCCACCACTCACAGTTTTGGTAGTGTTGTTTAGTCTGTATCTCAGTGGAATGCCTATTTTTATAATTTTATATTTTCCTGTCTACTAGACTGCTAAACCTATCAGAGCCATCTGCTTATATATGAATTGATGTGTAGATATTCTCAGCAGACCAGTTTAAGTTTTGTCCCATAAGTCTCAAAATATTTAGTAATAGCGCAAATGGGGAAGACAAGTTTAGAAACACTTAACAGTCTGCCAACAAAGGGGCACTTTTCAGCCACCTCTCATGGTAAGGGGTGCATTGATGGTATTGGAGGAACTGTTAAAAGATGAGTGTCTGAAAAGGTGAGAAGTGAGAAATTAGATATTGCATCTTCAGCTGAGTTTGCCAAACTAGCTAGCAATGTCTGCCCAAACATCAATGTGGTATATATTGATAAGGACAAGACTGAATAAAAAACAACTGAGCTTGATGGTTTCTGGAACCCAAATGGACAAGAAATTAAAACACTATCTGGGAGCCGTTCAGCTCATTATTTTGAAGCCATATGCTATTAAGTATGCTACTTATTTTTCCATTGAGACATAAAAAATGGCAATGTTTTCATTTGTGATTGGGCCTACAGATAATAAGAATGATGTAGTGCATGTAAATGATGACCATGTTCCCGAAGAGATCGATTCACTCCTTCACCAAATGAGTACGCTTGTGGACAATGGCTAATTATCGATTATGACTCCATAGGTTATTATGGATTACTAGTAGATGTAAAGGAAAACATGCATCAAATTAGTTGCCTTAAGCCATCTAGCTCTGGAAAAACCTATATGTTTGAACCCGAGAAAAACACAGTTTGGTATAATGAAGAGCAAATAAAGGCCAGAATGGAAAGAGAGTCCATGCTAGTTAATGTCAGAGGCATGTATAAAGTATCACCATAATCATGATAATTGTCCCATCAGTCACAATTTTAAAGGTCCTGAAACAGACACATGGTTGAATTTGTGACCATTGTATTAAGCATTTTATTATTTTTACGCATTATTTGAGAATACATATTAAAAATATGCGGTCTTTTGGCATCATGAATCATGATAATAAGTTTTCACTCTTCAGTGTAGGCATTAGTAATTATAGAATAAAAACTTTTTAAGCTGTTGTGTTTGCTTAAAATACATGTAAGGTGATCATTACTAATGAATATAATGCCTCTTAATACTTTGATGGTTCCACTATTCTATTAAGATTAATATGTCTCAGAGTGACACCTACAGATATTTTATAGATATGGTCCCATCAGTCACAATTTCCTGTCCCATAAGTCACAGTGAATAATTTACTGCTGCCATGATGAAAAAAAATAGGATGTATGTCTCTATGGTTTTTTTAGAAAGCTACAAGTATCTCCTAATAGAATTATAGTCATATGTAAGCTGCCTCTCAAACTGAGATAGTATTTACAGTGTGACTGGGCATGGTATAAAACGGTGGTCCGCAAATGTCCCATAAGTCACAGACCCTTGATGCATGCTGTCCACAAGAGGTGATAGATAATTTCAGTTTACATTCATATTTGGTTATTGTCAGGTCTTTGCTATCAGATTAAATTAAGAAAATAACTCTATTGCGTCTTAATTCTTTGTATTATTGGTTACAATTTTGAAAAAATCATTCAAATGTCCCATAAGTCACAATGGAATTGACCTATTACAATTAAGCATGCTATGAATTATTAATGGTGTGTGTGTACGTGAAATAGCATATAAATGAGTGTTTGGGGACATGTATCTGATTATTCAAATTTCAACTAATTATGTATTTGTTTTTCTTTTTGGGTATATCCTGATACGGATAAGCAACTCAGTCAAATTAGTTAAATTTATTAATTAGTATCAAACTATTCTGGAAATTCTGGTAGGTTATAACTAGAAAAACTAATGAAGCACGATTTTCAAAATGAAATATTTAGCATGTTTCAGCCTTATTATGCCTCATCAACACGGCTCACATTTCTAGCTGATAACGAGAAAGAATCCGTGGACATGCGTGTTAGTCATGTTAGGTATGTCTAATTACTACGTGAACGGTGTTGGTGGCTTTGAGCCTGACGCTATCTACTTTTTGTAGATGAAAGTCTGAACAATCCAACACAGCTTTCTCGGTTCCTTTTATACCAAAAATGACAACCGTCCAGCTATTTTGGAGACATCTGATTGGTCAGGAGAAGGTGCTAATGGAGATCTCAATTCTGATTGGTCACGATTTGCAGACAATCAGAACCGTTCTTGTTAAAAATGTTTTTGTTATTTTTGTCCACATACGGTTCCTTACACAGTAGGATTAGTAGATTTTTTTCATGTTTATTTCTCTGTTTAAAAATCTATTTTGAGAAATTTGTGATGTAAAATACGACAGTATTCTGTGGTTCAGACTTTGTAACATTTCTGTCCTTGCTGTGGACTTCATCAGAGGGCTTATTGGAGAGCCAGTTCTTTGGCTCTGTATAAGGTGTGGTCTATATTGATGGACACATAGTTGCAAATTTGAATAAAAGTATCTTCTAGGGTGAAGAAGATATTTTTCAGTTTTTGGACTCTCTTTTTGTGAAATTGTGTTATTTCATCGTGAGGGAGAAGTGCTTGTGGATATAACAGAAGCGTTTCCGGTTCCTGTCGTTAGTCTTTTTTCTCCATATGTGACCGCTGTTTAGGGATGCGCTTGGCGTACACGCACTGTTGCACAGTGGTATGCATTAATGGGTGTGTGTCGACGCACGCGCATGCCACACCCGACCCCTGTCGGGCCTGACCCGGGCGATGGTAATGAATGATGTGAACTTTATCACATGAGGCACACACATGTACTTGTTCATCTTGACGGTTTTAGTAAGACTGGTGGCTTCTTGTTTTGAAGCATAGGAATGGTTATTGTCGTGATGGTCGTGGCGAAATATCTTAGCCTTACATGTACCTTGAGAGCTCGTGTTGGTGCATGGAAGCATGCCTATTTTGACATCACAATGTGTGTGTCGAAGACTTTAATGAATGGATGATGTCATAACACTGTGATGATGAAGATGGATTGTCTTTTGATGAATCCTACGTCGTCGTTTGGGTCTGGTGAGAGAACTTGGAAGATATGATAGTGTATGTTACTCCGAGAGTGATTTTCTGATGTGAAATGTGATACTGGGGTCCGTATCTAATGTGTTTTTAGAAAATTTACTATAGAGCTTAAGTGCCTTTTTGTTCTCAGGACATGTTAACTTAATTCTGAGCTGTACTGTACCTGTAAATATGTTGTGATTTGTTGTGTATCTGTCCCATGTCTCTTGTTTATGTCTTTTAGGACTAACTTAAATGTGAGTTACTTGTGTCTTATATGTGTAATTTATACATAGTATCAGTCCTTCATGTATAATTTATTAGTTTTTTTGTTCTATGTTCCACCGTCTATATAGGCTCTCCCTTTGGTGGATCACCTGTTATCTAATTACAAATTGTACATTTTATATCAAAATAAATGAATTTGAACTTGAAAAGACATAATAATAATAATAATAATAGCACAGGCCATGAAATTTGGTAAATCTGCATAAATTAATAATAGATTACGGGTATTTTAGCGATGTAACCAATAATTCTGTTACATGCCAGTCATCTGTGTGACCTGATTATATGTGCTGGGTATGATTCTGGGCCTCTGGTTCATGTAAACACTTTCTACCTCAGATCTGAAAATAAATAAAGAGCTCAGTTTCACGTAATTTTCATCCTGCACTTCTTGAGTTGCATAACCAACACAGGAACTATTGGTTTGGTTGCGCCCAATCTTGAGGCCTGTACTAATAATAATAAGTACTAATACTAATAATAATAATTATTATTATTATTATTATTATTATTATAATTGTATTAGATATCAAGTAAATGTATATCACTGAATAATAATAATAATAATAATATTGTTGTTATTGTTATTATGATTAATTAATAATAAACAACTAATTAACACATTGCCCCCCCCCCCCCCCCCCCTCTCACTTCTCACCTTTTCAGACACTCAGCCTTTTTCATTTACCCTAGTATGTTTTGAATGATGACAAGTATGTAGGTCGGATTTTGTGACCTCAATGCGTCAAACTTCGGCCTGCGTAATGTCATCGTTTGTACACACTGGGATGATAAGGATAAGAGTTTATTATTGTAGCCGCATTAACTTCAGTCATGGATTCTGGGGAACACCCAATTAATTTATCCACTTTTTCATGACGCAACAGAATTCCGGTTATTCTTACATTTTAGATAATGTCTGCCGGTACGTGTATTATTTAATGTTTGTCGTGTGTGTTTGGTTGTTGTTTTATTTTTAGATATTACCTGTCACGTGGGCATTTTTCCGTAAATCATTACTGAATGTCTGTCTCTATGACGATGTTGCAGAACACGGCTGGTGCAGAAATTTGCGTATCAAATGACAGGCGACAGTCAGCCTGCTTGTTAACCCTTTCTGTCTGCCAGTGATTGCAATTTTTGAATTCTCATCATCTTTAGTGAAATTTAGGTAATGGCATTGTGCCTGATCAACACAGGTGATTTAGCATTTTATTTTACGTGATTGGATGCATATTCTGAATTTTCAATTACTTTGGGGGTGTTTCGGTTTCTGTGATTTAGGGTTAACATTCTGGCCATGCAAAACTTGAGGCATATGTCTTGTTATACAGTCCGTGACATTTGCTTTGATCGTGTTAGAGACTGTGATTGGCTTAAAGCTTATTATTCAGCCAATCACAGATCCCTTTGTTTTAGATGTATGTCTAATTATGACAGCTCGTGCAGGCTAGTGTTTCAAGGTTTAGGAAAATGATATAGCTGTTCTGCTTTTGAGTTTACTATTAAAAACATCAAAATTTATAGAGCTAGAAGTCTTTGCTTGCGGTAAATACTTAGCTGAATTAAAATGTAACTTCTTATGTAATTAGGCCTTGAGCTTTTGAAATAGTTTTGGGGGCATGTTTTGATATGCCAGTGTTAAAATAAATGAGAACAGCAACGAGGGCGCGTATCTTGTGCAGACGGTGCCCATAGGCTGTTTTGACACCGGATGTGATAAGCGCGCTTTAAAAGATTTTGTAAGTCAAGGCCTTAATTTATTCTAGGGTTATTAAGTTGATTATTTGCTTCGCCCGAAGCAATGACTTCTACGCCGCCGGCACTTGAAGAAGCACCATTTTTACTCCTTTTTCGACCAGAAGCAAAATAAGTTTTAAAATAAGTGTCTCTTGTCAAAATTCCAGGATGAATTTTATATTCATCAAAATGTAATATTAAGATTTTTTTTTAGAGCTCCAGTCAATTTCAAGGTAATTGCACATAATGACGTCATGTATTTACGGTACCGGTATTTTACGAATTTATTGTAAATTTATTAAGCACCTAACTGAAAATTATAAGGTGCATGAATTTATAAATTTATTAAGCACCTATCTGAAAATTATAAGGTGCATGTATTTTATAAATTTATTAAGCACCTAACTTAAAATTATAAGGTGCATTGTTATACAAGGTCCTATTTATAACTGTGTTAGAAACTTCTTATTGTTGTGGATAATTGGATATTCGCCACTACTTATGAATTTACACCACATACATGTAGGAACATAACTCATTAGTGCATACATGGAGCGGATTTGCTTATTTGATTATTATACATATTCACTAGAGGATTTACAGTTACATGTATTTCTAGAATGTCATTTATTGACGTTCTGTTGTACATCGCTTAAATCTTTGCTAAGGAGGTGTTCCTTCCTCACTTAGTGACGCTTTAAGCGCTATTACATCATAGACTATAAAATTATAGCTATTGGAGCTGTCTGGACATTTCATCTTTATAGCTAGGATAGGTGAACCGGATTTATTAGATAGCAGCCTAGGGCGCTTATCAGTTCTGTCTTGGCTGTTTCTGATTAATTTAGTAAAACTTTGACTGGGTACTTTAAAATTAGTTCCAAATTGCCACAAATTTGGCTCTAGGTATCAGCACCCTTTGGATGCTCAAAACTCAGTCCGGTATCACATTAACTCAGGCCCCAAGGGAAAGCTTGTCCATCTTAGCAGGGAGTGCGAAAGTAAAGCAACAGGGTATAAACTCTTTCTTGTGATGAATGTTGGTTAATTGTGTTTTCAAGAACACATTTGAACAATATTCCTCGCCATTAAGGGTTTACAATTAAGTTATAAGTCTGCTTTATTTCAATAGCGAGTTCGCGCTCCTATAACCTGAGAAGTTAGCCTCAGGATAGTCTAAAAATCAATAGTCTTATTAAATCAATTCAGCAACCGGCTTCCCTAGAATTTAAGTTTCTTTGGCATCCTTATCCTCATTCTTATTGCATTTGAATAGCTTTGCAGGCAAAGTAATCTTCTGCTGATACACCTCATGGTTCATCAGCGGCTCATGATTGCTTTCCGTGCCAGGTTGTTCTAGTTAATTTGTAGAGTTAGTTCTCCTTTTCACTTGTTAAATTTCAGAACAGTAGTTTGTTGTGAGTGCTTTCCAATTGGTACTTGTTGCCGGATTGCATTTATACTTGGTACTTGTATACCCGACAACATCGCTGAGCCCAATCCTTTCATTTTCAGTGCTTGAGCATTGTCAGAGTACTTTCTATTTGGTAGTCGTTGCCGGATTGTACTCACGGTATTCTGTTACCAGATAGTGTCAACACTGTTACCCCATTAGCATTTGTAGTTATATCAAGGCTGGATAGAATTCAAATTGGAGTGTTGCTGCCAGATAGTGCACTCAATCGCTATCATTTACGATACAGAATCGGAGCATTGTTAACTGTTGCCAGATTGTTTCCAAAGTAACCATAGGCATTATTGCCAGATAGTGCGCTCAATCGCTATCACTACAGCATTTAATCTGTGCATCATTTACTTGCCAGATTGTTACTATTTGTCTCTACCATAGCTATTGTTTTTAATAAATGACCTTTATTTATAACATTTAACTTTGATGCCAATCACTTAGTCAGTGTTTAATTGACCTTTTTAAAAGTGATTTACCAGATAACCATACACTTTTCTGTGACACATTAGGTTAATTTGACCTTTGAGCCATTAGCGAGCTATTAGTTCATTAGGTTTTTCCATTTGTTGGTATTTGAACTGTTGTTCTGTCCGATTGCAAATTAATTTGCAAGGCTGGCCAACAACTTTTCAACTAACAACATTTTGACTTAAGATCTATTTTTCTTAGCAAGCTCGGTCTTTTCTTGTAGAACCCTTATATTGCATTACACTTCCCTTAAGAATTTGATTCTTCTTTAGAATTTTGCAGTCAGGCATACCCGTAGATAACCCATTTGGATTTTGGTGCCACCCCCAACCTTTTGCACTAAATAACACCCTCTACGTTGCACTGTCTTTGCACTAACATCACCTGACTGAAATCATGAATGCTTCATCATCTCGTGGAGAGTGGATCGCTCTGGCAAGACAGTTGGTCGGCGAATGCACTCGCCACCAGAGAATGAAGCCTTCTGTGACTATGGAGGAGGACTTGGACTGGGAAATAGAGGGCATAACGCAAGAGATGATTGATCTCCTGGATCAGTTATCTCTCGAAGAGCGGGAAATTTCCAATCTGAAAAGTCTATTTTCAGATATGGAAAGGGGGCTTCCTCGAATAGTTGGGCATGGAGATGGAATGGGAGTAAACAATGTAACTGCTACTTCCATTCCATCGCTTGAGGCTCCTCTTGCTCATTCAACCTTTATACCCGAGTCCTTGACTGGACCAGTTCCAAGTACGGTTATTTATAGGAATTTCAACCCATCTCGATTACAGCCGCCTCCAGGGTTTTCCGGTGTGCCTATGTTCTCCCCCAATTCATTACAATATTTTATATTTTATTATACAAATAATTCATGATTATTCGATTATTTAAATCTTAATCATATGATTTATTCACGCTTTAAAAGAATTGTGATTTTCTATTTAATGACATAATCGTGCAAGCCTACATGTGGCTTGTAGCTCATATACATATATTTGTCTGTTTATTTCTCAGGCCTATGGTTGACTTTGATACTACAGATGAAATCCTACAGCAGATGAAGAGGTGTGTACCTTTAAGTCTTTAAATCCCAGCCTCTCAATTTCACGACAAGTACAGGAAACCTGTTGAATACTTTGAAATCCATTGCTGCCATAGGGCAGGCATCTGTTGCTACCATCAGCAGCAGTTCCCAGTCTAATTATTTTCAAAAGATTTCACAAAATATTCCGAGGATCATAAAGAGGTTGTTGTTCTGGTCTATAAGCTTGAAAGGGTTAGAGGTAAATGATGTCCTATTCAGGTATGCATCTTCTAGACAGTCAGTAATCATTTTGAGCAACTTACATACTCAGGGCTTTAGATTACCCCTTAGCTATGACTTTAGAAGTCATGCCCAAATGAAATCCACCCATATTAGTGAGCCCAAATTAAAATCCTACTGGCTGCTATGAACACTAATTAACTGATTTACAGTCAATTAAATACTCAAAGAGGGTTGCTGTGGCATTGTATGACAGGGTTGGCAATTTCCCAGGGCAGTGGGACATACTGGAAAATACAGTGAAATATTGGGAAATACTGGGAAATACTCAGATATCAGGTGGCAAGTTTATATATTTAACCTCATTGTTGTTTATCCTGCTTAAGAAACCACTGACAAGCATTAGTAAATAGCATCTAGTGGCATGTACATAAGTTGCAAACCTATACATAAGCAACATAGTCTTCTACCTGCTAAAGCAACACTACGTGTACATCCAATGGCGTCATGCCGAAGGTGCACAGGGGAGCCCGGGCTCCCCCACCCCACCTCAAAAAATTTTAAAAGGTTTTTTTATTAGACAGCGGCGGGAGGGGGAGGTAACTTCGCATCATCAAATGTAATGTCACTTGTGTAAAGTGCAAACCTTGACATGGTTGGTTCATTAACGAATAATGATCTACTTAACGGATTGGTTCATGGCTTATTAACGAATAATGATTTATGTAATGGATTATTTATAACGGGCGACGCGTAGCTTCATCGAGGAAAATGAGGTCACCAGATCAGCACCAATAATTGTGCTATGTCAGCGCATCCTGTTTGCATTAGGTAGGGCCTATAGATCTATGTGAGAGGTAGCTGTAAGGCTATAATTAAAACTAACTTCGCTGACTGCTGTGCATGTAGTGGCACTCCTGTGACTGTCATTCTGCCGGTGCAAGTGTGTTACGGGTAGGGTTGCACGATCTTTCGATTATTCGATTAATCGCGATTATATAATTCGAAATGATCGTGGACGATTATAAAATGGAATAATCGTATAATCGCCATGTTGAAATTTTTGTCAAGACACTTTTACGCTTGTGAAACTCTGCTCGCGTTACCAATCAAGGAAACAAACATCCGGCTATCAGCCGAATGTGTGAATGATTAAATAAACTAAGTAAATAACTGATTTGTTTGTATTGACTCGGTCTCATGATTAGTTTTAGATGAATAAAGATTGTTCACTTGGTCGATATTTGTCATTGTTGTTGTAATCACACACGCTTATCCCGCATTCCCCATTCTCTGATTAGCTATGCGCTAACGTACGGTTTTCCCAAAAAAGTTCTAAAACTGATACCACGGAAATTCAACGCATTTTCTCCCGTAAGAATTCTCACCGCCTACGCCTATGTTTAATGTATACATGTACCTCAAAACATCACCGGGGAAGTGAAATTATTTGATTTGAGTGCCTAAATATTGCGTATCCTTTAATAAAGGTCGTTTATTACATCAAAATTAATCCACAATTTGATATAAAATTGCGTCGCGAAAAAAATACAAATCACGTGATTCGCCTCCAATTGAAGAGTTTATTTTAGAGCTGGTACTCGGATATAAATATTCTGGAATCGGGGACTCGGAACTCGGGAATTTCTATATTAATATATTATCAATGCGCAATAGGAACTGAGTATGAGACTGATCTGAATAACGGGTACACGTTTGATAAACTCCCGTTAGCGTATAATATCTCGCGAGAACACGCCGCCTCACATCGCAAAAGAGCTGCTGGCTCGCCAACTTAAGAAGCCGGCTATATTGTCGTTCGTAATAATTCAATTTGGATCATTTAATGTTGATCGGCGTTACAAAATTGATGCACATTTTCTCCCGTACTTGTTTGGTACATAAATTTGGTCTTAAAATATATTTATAAGGAAGCTATTTAATCACGCCAAGACTGTTTTAAGCGCATTTTGACAACAAAAGTGTGAAATAAACTTTATTATATCTTGAACATACGTGGCCTACTATTAGTATTAATCTAATAGATGGTCGAGATTTACAAATCCGAGGCCTGTAATGACTTCTAGAGGGGCCGGAAATGTATCAGGGCAGAGATCGGTCTGAAGTAGACACACCCTGTGACATGATTGTTATTATTATACACGCTATTCTTACAAATTTTCCTATACAATCTGCTGAGTTAGGGGGTGGGGGTGGGCTTCTAATACAGAGTTTTGCCATTTTGAAACTGCTAAGAAATCATTGGAGCTCATATGTTAAAGTTAGGGGGTGCACTTCTATTAGAGCATAGACTACAATTATGTGAAATATGGTACCTTCCGTTTTCCATCTAAAATTTTTTTGATACATTCCTTTATTTGCAGTCAGTACCTGGCATATTCTGTCCATGTACATTTTTGTATGTATACCCATGTGTCTAACCCATAATCTTACAATCTGCAGTAGCATAATAATGTCCTCTAAGCAGCATTGACGTAGTTAATATAGTTCATGATTAATCGTATCATCGCGATTATTTTTTTTAAATGATCGCGATTATGAAAAGTGGATAATCGTGCAACCCTGGTTATGGGGTGTGTGGGAATATGGGATGGATGCTGTAGTCTGACAGCTGACCCAGCCTGTTTCTTGCGTTATTCGATCATAACTAAGCATCTGTATTATGCTTTCAGATTATGACTTTTTAACTTTCACATTACCAATGGTGATATGAAAGTTAAAAAAGTCATAATCTCAAAGCACAATGCTGATGCTCAATTACACAATGTATCACTCAAAATGCAGGAAAGTTTCACAATTTTCCCAGGTGATGACCCCTGGAACCCCCTGCTTCCATGGAGGGGTCACCCCTCCCTGACCCACCCCCAATCGGCTCTCCCAATTTTTCGGCTTGCACGACGCCCCTGACTACATCAGACAAAACTGAACATCCAATGAAATACCATTGTAATTTTATAAGGTATGACTGGATATTTGACAGTAAATCACTGTCTATGTATAGATCTGCATGGTGTAGATCTAGACAATGGACCTTTCTATTTTTAGCTATGCCCCGCCCATCACTAGCTAAGCTCCACCCACACCTCACTCATGTGCGGATCGATCGATATCTGAACTCCCTGACTATCTATTTCAAGAAAACTATACAGGTAAGCTGTTGAATATTTTGAAACTAATTTGACTGGGTGCTGTTGCTGCCTAAGGCAGCAACAGCGCCCAGTCAAATTAATTTCAAAATATTCAACAGCATGTTTACTAACTAGCAAAGAATTACAATGTACAAAGACATGCACTTCATACAATGTGTCAGACCATTTGAGATTTGGTGACAGTCTATATGGAACCCTTTGTGACGTAATGATTATGACATCATCATACATGCGCTGAGCTGATTATGATGTCATACGAGGTCAGATGACGGATGGATACTTACTTCTGAGGTCGTTATCTATTGCTGTGTACTTGCTTTAACCCTTTAGCACTCAAGTCAGCGAAAAATGGCTTCTGCAATACTAGTCTTTGATAAATGTCCATTTGCAGACCGAGAGAAGAATATTTTTGAAAATTTACCGCTGAGCCAGTTATTCCAGTAATACATTTTCAAAAATAGCCACTTGATTTGCAAATAGATATTTTTTATGAGATAATTAAAATTTGCTTGAACAAATTTGAGTGTTAAACAGTTAAATACCTACATGTAATTCACTCTCTGGGATGTCATTATATCTAAGTTATTGCTTTGATGACTGAATACATTTCATTCTGAAGTTGCAGAAATGTTAAAATTGTAATTGCTATTTAAAACTGAAATCTACAGAGTAGGTTGAAAATAATGTGAAAGTCTGTGTTTTCAATCAGTCTTATTGTAGCATGTAATAAGTATAAATACTAACTAGTACATAATATTAGTATATAGTCCTATATTATTAGCTTGCTTGGCATTTTAGGCCAAGCGAGCTTATACCATGACGGCCGCCCATCTTCCATCCGTCGTCTGTCCATCCGTCCATCAGTCAAATCGCGTTTTCTTACCGGTATGACCGATTTCAACCAAATCTGACTCAAATGATCCTAATCTGCTAACATCAAGATTGTTTTTTCAGGATTTTGATTGATCAATTTTTTGGGTGAAAATCTGAGATATTATGAAAAATCTGCCGGAAATGGTAAAAAATCCTACTCTTTCTTAGCTGCTTGATATATTTCAACCAAATTTGACTTGATGCATTCTATGGTGGTAGACTCTAGAACGGCTTTTCAGAATTTTGATTGATCCATTTTTTGGGTGAAAATCTGAGATTTTATGAAATTTACCGGAAATGGTCAAAATGCTACTGCTCCATAGCTGCTTGGCATATTTCAACCAAATTTGACTAGATGCATTCTATGGTGGTAGCTAGGCTCTAGACTGTCTTTTCAGAAATTTGATTGATCAATGTTGTGTATGAAAAACATGGATTTTATGAAAAATCTACCGGAAATGGTCAAAATGTTACTTCTCCTTAGCTGCATGACATATTTCAAACAAATTTAACTCGATGCATTTTATGGTGGTAGTCTCTAGAACCTCTATTCAGAATTTTGATTGGTAAATTTTTCCGGTGGCCATCTGTTTTAATGTAAAGAATCATGTATATTTAAATGAGTGTTTCAAATGCTAATGGTCCAGGTGAGCGTCACAGGCCCTTGTAACAGAATGAAATGTGTTGTCATCTCAATCAGTTAATCCCCAATGAGACACTTTGGTGTCTTTCCATTATGAGACAATATCACACATGTATATGAGCTGAGTGTGGGAGACAGCCTACATTGTGTAGCTCAGAGCATTGATTTACATTGAAATCTACTGAAGACTAACTAAATAATCAATACAAGTTGTAGATATATGTACATGTCCCAGCAGTTTGGTAATCTAAGGTTAGATCGCTATTTTAAATCAATATTCTGATAGGCTGAGAATTCAAGGCAGTATAATGGATATGTGTTGTACATATATGTCACAATATTTACAGCATGCTAATGCATTGTATATCAGTTTATAAACCATTCATGACATGAATGTTTCTTAATATTTTGAAACTCAGACTGGAAGTTGTTGTTGCAGCCTCTATGAAAATGCTTTCTAATGATTCCACCAACATTGTTTTTGCAATAAATAGTAGGTTTATCTACTATGCAGAGTTGAAAAGGTACTTATAGATAGGCTTAGATGTGCTTATATTGCCTGTTTGATCTCATTTGTTAACCTGTATAGATATTAGCCTGTCTTGTTAATAATATATACAAGATATTTAGTTTAAAATTTACTACTTCTGATGATTATTGTAGTATATTTGCCGGTATTTCAGGCTTTTTTGTTTTATTTCATTGATTCATTTGATCTCATTTGTTAACCTGTATAGATATTAGCCTTTCTTGTTAATATATACAAGATATTTAGTTTAAAATATACTACTGCTGATGATTATTGTAGTATTTCCCACTTTTTTGTTGTGTTTCCCGGGGCAGTATTTACCAGTATTTCCCGCACCTGGAAATTGCTGCCAAACCTGCTTTATGACCATTCAGAGGTCTTATAGTGCTATTAAAACTAAAATGGCTCTAACTCAATGTCTCAGATTTCAAAATTCTCTAGTTTCTAGGAGCATTGATGGATTCCACACCAGATAGGTGATGTGCCCAAAGGAGGTAAATCTAAAGCCCTGCATACATGTAATAGAGGGATTCATTTCTGGCTATGCCCCACCAATTAATAGCATGACGTTATACATGTAATATACATCATTATGATTATGACCTCAGCCTACATGTACATGTGACGTATTTGACTATGGCATCAGATTCTTGAGCAACAGATTTGATCCCTCCATTATATACTTAGCCATACATGCTAATTTGTATTCATACCCAAGTAATGTCCAGATGGTTATACTTGTAGTTCCATAGATCATGCTACATGTAGATGTCCATCTGCTTCACACTCCACCTCCACGGACATTCGCCAATTCGCTTTTGAGAATGATTTTCATGGTTGGCTAATAAAATGTCAAAATAGGCTAATTCCCTAGCTAATGATTTTACATGTATGTTGGTAGGTCAGTTACTCTTATTTCACATCAAGAGTATACTTACCTCCCTAATACTTTTGGATATTGCTAAATATCGGCTTTCACTCAATAAAACACTCAGATTAAAAACAGTTAGGTGCCCCTACTGGGCAGGGAGTCAGAGGTAGTCCGGCGGATGGTCGCCCCACCACCGCGCATGCGCCGACTACTACTTCCTCTTTGCTCATTTATTGGCAAAGGGTTACATGCGGTTTTGTGTTCTCTATACTTTTCTGCGCGTTACCTTGTTTTTTACTCACATTTGACGATTCTTATACGGTGGAAGCATGTCGGAAAGGGAGGATTCGCCTTTAGAAGGAGCGGGATCTCTTTATCAGGTGAATTCTTTGATATGCTAGCGTGTTTTGTCCCGGTTTAATGTATTTCCGGGACTCGCGCTTACCGTGATTAGCGCCTGATTGTGTGTGTGTTGTAATATTTGAGGCGTTTATATGCTAGTTCCCAATGCTAGGGTCTAGACTCACGCCTGGCCTTTATGGTTTCTGTTGAATTCTTGTGAATTCTTGTGACGTCGGTTTGTGCATTAGCTTGTGTCTCTCTCTGTGTGTGTGTGTGTGTGTGTGTTGATCGTTGTCTCTCGATTTTGTCTCATGTTGCTGTTCTTTTCCATGGCTTTTTTTTTTTTTGCTCCTCATGCTTGACCGTGTGTAATGGGGATGGCCTAACCTGGACCTAACAGGGGTGGGTAAGGGATGGGGTAGGTGTTGGGTCGGGGGAGGTGCGTACGGTCTTATGACCTGATGCACCCAAGGGGGGGCTTTAGGTCAGAGACCTCCCGGCCCCTTTGGGGGGAGTGGGGAGGTTGGGGTGTGGGGTCTTTTGGGTCCTGGGACCCATTTGGTCTTCTGGCCATCATCCGAGCAGGCACCAGCGCGCACTTGTTTGATTTTGATTGGTTAGGTAGCCCGTATGGTGACTGTGTCTGTCCGAGGACGAACTCGGTCAGTCATCCGGGTTACATCCCTCCATAGTTCCCTCGAAAATTCCGAAAGATTCTAATTCTAGCAATTTGGTTTTGGTTTTTGTAATCCGTATGTTGCGTGGTTCCATCCGAGGAGGGATCCATTCAGCATCCGGTTTACTTTGACTATGCCGAAATTTCTTGCCTACCTAACCCTAGCTCACGTTCACACAGTGATGGGCACTGTGTGACGGGACCTCAGTTTAAAGTCCCATCCGAGAAGACTGAATTAGCGCCTGATTATGTTGGTTTTTTACAACATGGTGCTTCATATGTCTCATTTCTCTTTGTGTTTTGTCCACAGGTATCGCATAGACGCTTTGATGGACTTCTCGGCACAAGAGGATATGTTTTCTCTCCACCACGGTTCCATTTCCTACTAATACTGTTAGGTTATCTAACCAAAAATTCTATGTTCAGTGAGTTGGAGGCCTGTTATAAAGGTCTTCTCACTTTGCCCTCTTGCTCCAATTCCTTCCCCTTAGGTGGAGAGAATGTAGAGGCGTACTATGGTGGAGTTCTCCGGTTCATCACGTTGGATGGTTTGTCTATACAAGGGTCAGGTATCTAATTATTGATAAACAAAAGGGGAGATAATTTCCCTTTTTGCCAATGCTAGAATTGGAAGGAGTTATCTCTGTATATCTGATTGTTGTGTACTCGAAATGCCAATTCAACGGAAATGTTCCGGTTACTTATACAATTCGTTCTTGCACTTGGTGCTTGTTGCGGATCGATTAATTTGGTCACGAGAGTGATGACGTCATAATCGGCCTTGGCCTTTTATTAACAATTAACGTTTTGTCCATGGCTGGTTCTTCTTGATTTCTGATCTTGATGATCCTGTCCCTCTCTTTTTAGTTGGTTTTGAGTTCGCTAACCTTAACTATCTTGCTCATTGTCCCTGTCCTTTGTCCTGTTTCAGAGACCTGGTTGCCCGTCCTGCGGGAGGTTTCTTAAAAGCCGCTTCGTTCCGCACTTGTGCTTCAGCTGCAGTCCCTGTGGACCGTTGCTGAAGTGCGACCTATGTAAGCAGTGGGGGGGGGGCGAATTAATGTCTGATTTTCTCGCATTGCAGGCAAGGGAGAAGGTAATGGAGGAAGAGAGGAAGAAGAAGGAGAAAGTTTGTAAGAAGGGTAAGAAGAAGGCCTCATCCGCGGTGGATATGGAGGCCTTCAGGTCCGAAATGTTGCAAGCGATGCAGAGGACAATAAAGGATCTGGTCCCAGAGTTGCTTCGTGGCATGCTCCCTGGGCCAGCTCCTTTGTTGTCCTCGGCATCTGCTTACGAGCAGGTGATCCCCGCCTCTGAATCCGGTCTCTTTAGGTCCGGTCCGGTTGTGGATTCAGAGGTGGCCCCTTTGTTGGGGGCAGTCCAAGGCCCTGGCAGCAGGCATGGCGCCGCGCCGAGGGGCCGTGGACAACGGTTGTTGCTGGGACCCGCGGTCTGCTCATCAGACCCCGGGTATCCGCGCGCCGAAGGTGTCAAAGCCTCCTATGGCACCTTTCCTGGCCAGTCCGGGTTAGCTCTCTTTGCTGACCCGGAGTCTAATCTTTCTGGCCAGGAAGAAGAGGATCTCCTGCTGGGGTCGCCTTCTGAGGACGTGGCCATGGAATACGACGTCTGTGCACCCCTCGCGGGGAATGCAGGCGACGTGTTCCATGGTTCTACTCACGCAGGAGTAGATTTCACGGTCCAGAGGGTGTCCCCGGGCGGTGCTGTTGACCACGGATACCGCATACCTCGGCTTGCCGATGGTATTGCTGGTGCTGGTCAGACCCGTGGTAGAGCGGTGTTTACCCCACGCTCTGCCACGGCGCCTGCTCCTGGTCAAGCCGCGGAATTTAGCATGCCTGCTCTCTCGGGCCCGCATGCTTTTCCAGGCTTGCCAGGGGTATCAGCTTACCCGCCGTCGACATCAACTGCGAGTGCTCTGGAGGAAGACGAAGGCCCTCGTCTAGTAGAGCGCTCGCAGTTAGCCACGGAGGAGGATTGGTTGGACGCTTGCCAGTGGCTGGTAAGTGTTCGGCCAGATCTACCCGTGGAGCTGCCGGCTAGCCAGCGTGACCATAGGCCGTGGTTAGCTGGTAGGCCGGCGGCTACCGCTATGCCATCTCTGCCGCTTGCTGAGCATGTCGTGGACATGTTCGAAGCGGCAGAGGCGTCCATTAAGGTGAATGGACGTCTCGCGAAGGCCCCTCGCGAGGTGGCGAAGCGGTGCCGCATCGTGCCCCTGGATTACCAGCGGTACGGTGTGGTGCCGAAGCCAAGCGTTGATGATCGCGCGGCTTTGGGCGAAGATGCGCGGCCGGGCTCCCGTTCTGACACGGGAGTCTTGTGCTCGAACGCGTTGCGTTCGGCGAATGCCGCGCTGCGGGATGCGGAGGAGAGTGGGAGGGCGTCGATTGCCGCTCTGTCCCACGTCTCCCAGCTGCTACAAGGGGTGGTAGCGGCTTCCGCATCACGCCAACCAAGCCCGGTGACAGTCCAGAGAGCCATTCAGGATGGTATCAACCTGGCTTTGGACTGTTTGACGCGGGCGGTAACCAGAAGTGTCCGGGCGAGGCGCACGTTTGCGCTTGACAATCTGTGCCCGTCCCAGGACCTGTATAATAGGCTGCTGCGGACGCCTATGACAGGTCCTGGTCTCTTTGGAGGTGAGGGATGCAGGCACCTCCAGGAGACGGTCACTCTGGTTAATAACCAGAGGGCGCTGCGGGAACAATTTGAGGTGCTCCGGCTTATGTGACTTACATAAACCGCCAGGGCGGAACGAAGTCGCCCAGTCTCTGTATGATGACATGGAAACTGCTTTGTTGGTGCCTGGATCATGGGATCACCTTGAAAGCAGTTCATATTCCGGGGAGGTTAAATCTGCTAGCAGACTCATTGAGCCGAAGGATGAGTGTTTTACCCACGGAATGGCAACTAAATCAATGTGTGGCGGATCGTCTGTTCGACCATTGGGGGAAACCCAACATAGATTTGTTCGCAATGAAGAAGAATGCGAAGATGACGACGTACGTCTCTCCGATTCCAGACCCAAGCGCTTTCGCAACAGATGCGTTAGCTATCAGCTGGGAGGGAATGTATGCATACGCATTCCCCCCAGCAATCCTGATTCCAAAGGTGCTTCAGAAAATCAGGCAGCAGGAGTGCCAAGTGCTTCTGATCGCCCCGGATTGGCCAAGCCGATCGTGGTATACGGATCTGCTGGACCTTCTGGTCTGCAATCCGGTTCCGCTGCCTCTGATGGACAACCTTATCTTCCAGGGCAAGGCCCTTCACGACAATCCGTCAATGTTCCGATTGACTGCGTGGATGTTGTCAAGGAATCTAGAATTAAGGAGGGCTTTTCTGAGCAAGCGGCCATGTTTATGGCCAAAGCCAGGAGGGGGTCAACCTCCAGAGCATATAATTATAAAATCAACAGATTTGCAGAGTGGTGCTCAAAAAGATGTATTGATCCAATGGAATCATCTATTCAGGTAGTGGCTGATTTCCTCTGTCACCTATATGATGCCTATAGCCTCAAGCCTAACTCTATTGCTGGTTATAAGTCAGCTTTAATGACTGTTATTCCTTGCTTGGCTAATAGGGGGAGTGATGAAGTAAGTACATTAAATGTATTAATTAAAGGCATGGGCAATCTAAGACCAAGGAATCCTCCACTGATTCCGTCTTGGAGTTTATCACTGGTGCTCCAGGTACTAGGTGATAAGCCTTTTGAACCACTTAGTTCCATTTCTATGAAAATGTTGACTCTTAAAACTGTATTTTTAATTGCTGCGGCCTCGGCGAGGCGTAGGAGTGAAATTCACGCCTTATCAGCCGAGGTTGACCGTTTTGTGGTTACAGGGGAAGGCCTTAAGCTTCTACCTAGGATTAATTTCTTGTCTAAAAATCAGTCATTGAAATATCCAGGTCAACCTATTTTTTTGCCATCTTTAACTAGATATGATCCTAATTCTAAAGTATGGTGCCCCGTACGGGCGCTGCTTCGGTACAAACAGCGTACTTCGGAGTGGCGTACCGACCAATCAGCGTTATGGTTGTCATATATTGAACCCCATGGTAGGGCGTCTAAGGACACCATTTCTAGGTGGATTGTGGAATGTATTCAATTTTGTCACAAATCCGCCACCGGGCGACAGGTTGACGTGGCCAAGGCTCACAGTGTCCGCGGTGTCGTGGCATCCACTGCCCTGTTTAGTGGGGTTCCTGTGGATGATATTATGTCAGTGGCTCAGTGGCACTGTGAGTCAAGTTTTACAGACCATTACCTCCGTGACACCTCTAACCCTCTCGCCTTGTCGATTTTGAAACAATAACCGCTTTATGTTTGTGAAGAGTGCTTCCGCATTGCTTATATACTTCGCCATTCAGCGACGGTGACAACCACTTGTCGGGACTGTATCATCCTTCTCTACTGGATTCATGATGACAGCTTCCTAGTACAACAAGGTCAGTCTTGTTCATGTGTTGTTCATTGTTTTGTATTGTCACGTTACCCAGTGTTATTAATATGGTGATGGTTTATGTGGGTTGTGGTTCTTTAGTGAGAGTATACGAAAATGGAGCCTTTTCGTCTCTGTCCTATAGTACTTAGCACTGGTACGAAGAGAGCGTGTAGGACATTGAGGTCATTTAATCTTCCTCCCAAGGGAGGGGGGGGAGCGCATATGACAAATCGGTCATCTCTCAGGCATCGGTTGTGTTATCCGATGGTTTATCAAATCCTGACTGTGTTTTCACACAGTTTCAGACGTCATAAGTGCCTTAAACGCTTGAAAGCGTATAGGGAAGAGCTGGTCTTTTGACCTCGCCTCCCTCCCGCCAGATTCACTTTCGAATTCTGGCAATATCAAAAGTATTAGGGAGGTAAGTATACTCTTGATGTGAAATAAACGAAATCTAGGATTTCTTTTTTCACGAGAGAGTTGATACTTACCTCCCTAGATACTGACCCGGCCTCTCCGCCCCACAGAGGCTCGGTCTTCAGGCTCTTGGTAGTTGCATGTGTTAGCCAATAAATGAGCCAGAGGAAGTAGTAGTCGGCGCATGCGCGGTGGTGGGGCGACCATCCGCCGGACTACCTCTGACTCCCTGCCCAGTAGGGGCACCTAACTGTTTTTAATCTGAGTGTTTTATTGAGTGAAAGCCGATATTTAGCAATATCCAAAAGTATTAGGGAGGTAAGTATCAACTCTCTCGTGAAAAAAGAAATCCTAGATTTCGTTTAAACCATGATGACATACACATGTATTTAATTCTATCCAATATTTTGTTTCTTACATGACATGCTGGCCATCTCTTACTTGGTTATTAGCCTGAAGATCTAGCATAAAGGATTAGATTGATAGGTTATTGGTCAGGCTAAGAAAGTCCAGATTTGGCTAATGAAATCCCCAAATAGGCTAATTCACTGGCTAATGATTTCAATTGAGTAGGTCGGTCCCTGCACCTCATAGGAAATGATTACATGTAAATGAGGGATAATGGCTTAATTCCCTTTTGCACATACATGTACGTACATGTACATGTACATGTAGGTCCCTTTACAGTGATGCCGAGTCAAACAAGGCTTTCTAGTCATGATTATGACCTCCGCCTACATGTGACGTATTTGACTATGGCATCAGATACATGTACTTGAGCTATTGTCTGGTATAACCAAGATATGTCTGGCTATAGTTCCATAGATTATGCTTCTGTCCATCTGCTTCACAATCATAATGAAGTGATTAAATGGGTAGTAATCTCTTATTTGTCTTTTTGAAACCTGGATTAATTCATCTGTCAATGATTCCACAGACAAGAATATTTAACTCTTTATAAATTAGAACTCTCAAGCTGTAGTCTGGAAAACAGCTGCTGTAGTCATGTAGTCATGGTACTGCTCTTCAGAAAGATACATTTGCCGACCAAGAGACACATCTTTCTAAAAAATTTACCGCTTGAATGACTTGTGTGATAGTCTAGCCATGCATTCGAGTAATAAATTAAAAAAACTAGTGTTCTCTTGGTCTGCAAATGGACCTTTTCTATGAGAAAATTGAACTTTTCTTGAACAACTTTGACGGTTATATGGTTACGTAGAACTTAAGTTTCATGTACATGTAGATCACACCAACTATTTTACACAGTACATGTAGACATAGCATTGCCTTTTTTCTACAAATACATGTGTACATGTACATATATAGTCCACCTTTTAAGACATTATCTGAACATTCCTTTGTTGTCTTTAATTTATTCCCAAAGTTCAATGAAGGAAAGACAGTATAATGTATTCATGTGTATCTTTCTGCCTGTCTGTCCATTAGGGAACAGAGTACTCTACATGTATTCATATCTGCCTGTCTATCGGTATGGTCGCGTCTTAACTTTCATGAGGATTTTAGAGCTGCAAATCTAAAATTACCAAAAGGACTACTTCAGGAGATATTTTTTGTTTCGCCGCGAGTTCAAATGTCGGTAGAGCTGGAGATGAGCAGACAATTCTGCTCTTCCAGCACTTCTCAGTGCCCTCGTGTGGGTGCCATCAAAATTTATTCCTGTGATGTCAGATAGGTATATACTTGTGTGAGAACTGTGTTTTGGCTTCATTCATGAAGAGGTTTACAGCCTTGCCCTATTCTGCAGCTATTGGAAGTAACATATGAAGAGGAACTTCTACCCCTGTGAAAAATTGTCCAGGCTTTTAAACATCAGCTCAGAAATTGTAGGATATCCATGGATATTCCAGGATTGTTCGTAGTGCAGTCACCAAAATTCTGTACCTCTAAAGTCCTAGAATTTCTAGGCTGTCCAGGCTTGGTTAAACCGGGAAAGCGAGGACAATTCCGGACTTTCCAAAGTGCTTGTACATGTATGAACCCAGACAATACTGGACTGTCAATAGTCCAGGAATTTCTGAGGTTGTCCGGGCTTGTATGAATTTTGACCTGCTACACGTACATGTATATTGGCAGGAGATGTAAAAGCTTGGCAGCAGGTGACATTCAGTGCCGTGATCATTAGTAATACGTTATGCAGTGTTTGTACTGGTCATGGAAAGCCTGGAAAGCGATGAAATTTGAAAATTTAAATTCCAGGCCTGGAAAGTCATGGAAAATCAGTGGTTTTGTTATCATAGGTCATGGAAAACTCATGGAAAATGGTGATCATGTAAAATAAAAAGAAACTTGTTGGCGTACAAGTAAATCACCTCTATGCAATACAATTACGGCAACAGCTTTTCAAAACAAGGCTGTGGCTTGGTTGTTGCAAGAGGCAATATTCAGGCATTTTTCATAGTAACTCAGGTCATATTTCTGGAGCAACGTCATAAACACAAATCTCATAGATATTAATTCTTAGCGGTCATGAAATTTGTTAATTTTGGTCATGAAGTCATGCAACTCTATTAGTAGTTACCCGTTCTTTAGCTCTACAGTAATGTACAATGTAGTGATTCTAATACTTGTAATACATGTTGTATGTTAACAATCTTTGGCGATACATGTAGCAATCATATCAAACAAGGTACATGTATCATACACATGTAGTGTTAATGTCTTGCTGAAATTATATTTGTTATCCGTTATTTGCTAGCCATGCACCTGTCAAAATATTACTATCTCTAATTTTAGGCCTGAAAGCCTGATGTCCATTATAGAACATTCGACTACTTATCTTGTCAGCATATATCAGAGTCATACTCAATTATGGTCACACATGATATCCTAGGATATCCCTGGACTTTCTATGCAAAAGTTTAGGTTGTCCACGATTGTCCGGGATCATTACCCAACCTGGACAGACCTGGACATTTGAGCCTGGACAACCCCTGTTAATCCCACACATTTGTTTCAAGTTCCATCCCAGCTTTTCAGTGTTTGTCCAGGCAAATGAACCCCGTAAATCCTAGGATAGCCCACACTTTCTATGCAAAAGTTTGAGGTTGTCCAGGACTGTCTTGGCTCATTACCTATAGCCAGGATAATCCTCGATAATCTCAGACATTTGAACATGGACAATCCCAAACAGTTGTTCCAATTTCCATCCCAGCTTTTCCAGGCTAGGTCCAAGGATATCCTGGACATCTATGCAAAAGTCTGAGGTTGTCCAGGATTGTCCAGGCTCATATTACCCCAGACAATCCCAGACATTCATTCCAAATTCCGTGCCAGCTTTTCCGGGCTTGTCTGAGCTAAAGAACTACGGAAATTCTAGGATACATTGTATCTCCAGACATTCTATGCAAATTTGTCCTTGGAAATCCTAGAATATCCCTGGAATTGGCGTTAATTTTTCGCGGGGTTCCTCGTTGATAAAGTCAACATCATAGATTGCATACTCGATATCGAGTGGCATACCTATTATCGAGATTGGGTTTGGGGTGGGGTTGGTCTTGTGGAATGTTCTCGAACAGATGATAGACCTGCGGCGAGGTACATGTATCAAGTAAAGAGCACTGGTGATAAACCATCACCTTGTGGTGATCCTAATGATGTACGTATCAAAATGTGCAGAAACATTTACTTTTGTGTTTGCGAATAATAGTTTCACCAGGTATCGTTTGTCAAGACTGGTACATGTACAAATACATGTAGTCAGTTTGCCTAGCTGTAGCAACATCTCTATTAAAGAACAAATAGTGGCAGCATGTATTACATGGACGGGGAAAGTATCTAATTTGTATTACATGTACATGCGCTTGACTTGAATCTATGATTAATTACATGTACTGTATAAGTTTTCTTACAGACATAGTTACATTTTTATACCATTTTCAGAACACTGGATTCACTAAGTATTGGCAGACAAAAGATTCCGCATTTCAGGGGTAAAGATAAAGTGGAAAAGAAGGAATTATTTGTGGAAGAAAACAAATCGCAGAGAACAACAGAACAACGAAACATAAGGTAATTTAATAAAATAAATAAATTGTCGTGTTTCTCAGTCAGTCAGTCAGTCACAAAAGTTTATTCTGGTCTTGATCGGTGAGAAATTGGTGTATGCATGCATTATACATGTAGCCTTAAGGCATGTAGTGTAATAAGATTAGGTCAAGTTAACCTACTTTTTATGCTTCACCTGCAGCTACTGAGAACTTACCAAACTTGTTACCATATATATGACATTTGTATGTACAATGTAACAAGGAACTCTCCTTGTCTTCTCTATATGTAGCCCTATGTACACACTTTATATGTTGTTGTGGGTTGTTGTGAATTGTTGCCCAAGCTTGCTGATCTATCTTTCACGGGTATAGTTGCCCCTAGAGACAGTGCAGTGCGGTCACTGTATCAATTGGTACATGTATGTATATAGCTCCATTAATCCATTCCATTCTATTCTTTTATTGGCAACATTTATTGCATGACATAAACAACCTCGCCCAGTAACACTATTAACAAATATTTATTCACTTCCTTGTTCTGGTGTCTGGAAACTCAAAGTTGAGCAGAAAAATTCATGTAGGTTCCTTTCGGTATGTCCGGAAGAAACCCACCTACGTGTGTGTCATGGTGGGAATTGTTTGTTTCAGAAGTGCTCTACCTTCTAGCCCGTAAAGCCATACTGGATTAATGCACATAGTTAGCCATTTAATGGTTAAAATCTTTGCTTAGTGAATACCCATATGCAGGCTAAGAGAAGACTTTTTAGCTCGACTTTATAAACAATTTGTTATACCCTCTGCATAGTCTGGCAGTAACGATGGTGGTCGCATCCGCGTAAAATTTTTCTTTACCTCAAATTGGCAGTTCATACAATATACACGTATCTCGTGTTTGGTTGATGATACTAGACACAAGATCATCCCATGCTTTCTTGTAATGAAAGGGTATGAGATAAGGATTCTGTAAATACCCCCAAAGGCCCTCGCCTACTATATGTAATGAGAATTACATGTAAAGTTGATGTTAAGCTTCATAATTTCAATGCAACATCGTAAATTTGAGCTCCATGGTTGCAGTACAACCACAGTTTTGGATGAAAATTTACCACCTGAATATTAATGACTGGCTCGATTATCGAGCCAGTCATTTCAGTTGGAAAGTTTTTAAAATAGTCTTCTTGTCGCACAAATGGACATTCGTACAACACTGCTTAGTCCGTCATTCATGACATAATTCATTATGATGTCATCCTACGCGTAACATACAAGTAGTTGAGTATGATGTCATATGATTGATGAATAAACTGGAATCCTCCATTTCACAAGGGACATTAACCCTTACCACTCTGATGTCAAAATTAAATTAAAACATTAACTGGTGGGCATTTTGGTGCTATTGTAGACAGCAACATCATCCACCAAAATTGTTCAAAAATGTGCACCAGTTTCTTTGCTATTGATGCAGTAAAAGGCAGAATATTGTCATCAGTGTGGTAATGAATTAACATGTTTAATGTGGAAGAATATTATATATGTAAATTGCATTCACATACTGGAATTCATATCAACTGTGACAGTTGTCTTGGAAACATTGAAAATCAAATTATGCAAATTCACATTTAAAAGACTATAATTGTGTCTGACAATTCTTACCACACAGTAGAACAAAAAGCCAGGAGTTTACGTCATTATGCTCACTCACAAATGATTGATAGGCATTAATATTAACCCAGATGATCCACTATCCTGCAGGACTCGTGATCACTAGATTATACTAGCCACACTGTTTCATTATTAGCCCTTACTTGGCAGATACAGAGGTTACCTTTAGACCTTGTGCGACAAATTGTTGCTCTTACATGTACACAAAATGTATGACATTGTGTGTTATTCAGCTCTGTTTTGTATGAAAACTGGTATAAATTAACAGTTTAATGTTCAGATTTTGTAACGGAAATTAAAACTTTCTCAAGGAAAATGTCCATTTGCAGACCAAGAGAAGACTACTCTTGAAAATTTATCACAGCATTGACTTGCCCGAGTATTGGGCCAGTCATTGCAGTGATATACATGTTCAGCAATAGTTATCTCTTGGTCTGCAAATGAGCATTCTCTCTCCTCAGGCGTGGCCATTAAAGTATTTACATGTATGTGTAGATATCAAATTATTAGTCAATCACAAATAGTACTAGCTCTAGATCTGGTCACTTTCTACTATACATGTAGCTTCATGCTTGAGGGCTAGTGTTAATTTCAACCACTAATTGATGTAGTTCTGCTAAGCATTCAACTCGTTCTCATATCTAATTATTATTTTTATAATTAATCTAGGTCTCAGCTGGTTGCTGGTGTGTCAAGTGTAACACGCTCATTGGAACAAGGAAAACTCCGCCTTATCATCGTAAACCGCAACAAGACTATGCAATACCTGACTCAACATCTGACCACTATGTCCAGTATGAGTGGATGTCCAGCCATCTGCTTGTCTCACTTTGATGAAACAATTAAAGAATCACTGGGCTTTAGTTGCCTCACAGCATTGGGATTTAAGGTTGGTCTTTAACACTAAATGGAGGATTCCAGTTTATCCATCAATCATATAACGTCATAATCGAGTATGTGCCTTGAAGGATGATGTCATAATCAATTACCTGATGAATGACGTATAAGTTCGGCATGAACACTTAATTGATCACGGACTAAGCAGTCTTGTCCGACTTGTATGTCTTTACTATTTAATAAACATGCTGTTGAATATTTTGAAACTAAAGCACCCGGTCAAATTAGTTTCAAAATTTTCAACAGATTACCTGTGTTTTCTGGAAATTGAAATTCAAATAGTGTACACTACACAGGCGAAGCGTGGGTGGAGCTTAGCTAGAGATGGAAGGGGAATAGCTAAAACTGGATTCCTCCATTCATTTCACTATTCAATGCTTACCCGTATTCATGTAGTTTTCTGGAAATTGATAGTCAGGGAGTTCAGATTGATCCTGACACGGGCGAAGTGTGGGTGGAGTTTATCTAGAGATGAGTGGGGAATAGCTAAAACTGGATTCCTCCATTATCAATACACATTATATAATCTTCCCGATGCATCGTAATACGATCAATAGTCACAAGTTCTATGATATTAGCCTAATGAAATCTGAAAATGATCATCCCTCTATGCACCGTGTTGAATATTTTGAAAATCCCATGTACTTTGTACTTGGAAACTAATACCTAAAGCATTAACAACTGCAAGTTAAAAATAATATCAAAATATTCCACAGTTTAATTCCGGTTTTCACTAATTTTTATCAATGCGTTTATGCCTCCCAGTCCATGACATCGCACACTGCCGGACAATCCATGACATCGCACACTGCCGGAAGTCAAACCTGTTAATAACACATTTATTTCCCATTAAAATACAATGAACCCATTAAAACACAGCCCATTAAATCATTAAATGTGTAAATTCTTATTGTAATTTAATGGTCTTGTGTTAATGGTAATTTAATGAGTGGTTGATGGGCCTGCATCCTGTTGTGTCCCTCAGTGCTACTTCTTCCATATATAAAAAATTTTTGTGCACTTTTTATCGTGGTGCATTGTCCAGGACAATATCATGTGTACTACTACATGTACTACCATATGTCAACGCAAATATCCCAGACACTCAATGGCCTCATAATCTATTGCGTCATTTAACTGGCTTCACAATCAAAATGACATAAATCCTTCATGAAAATTGAAAAGTCTGTCACGAAAATCTATGAATTGTATGTGTTTGATGAATTTACAATTTAATAAACATTCTGTTGACTATTTTGAAACTAATTGGACTGGGAGCAACATCCAGTCAAATTAGTTTCAAAATATGCAACAGCTTACCTAACTGTATAGTTACTTTGACATGTAGATATTGGGAATTCAGTTTTCATGATTTCAAAACGATACTTCGATTTTAGTGTTTAAGATATTGGCATTAGATAAAAATTATATGACAATGTGTTCCTGTTATCTTGTATTCCACAGGTAACTGAGCCAGGTGACAGTGATGCATTAGATGACCTTGTTGATTTCATTAGCACACGGACACCCCTCATCATAGTGCCAGGCAACATGGGAACAGCCATAGCAGACAATAAACTTATAAAGCAAGATATAGGTCACGACCAGATTACAAAATCCTCAATAGAGACAGATTCTCAGTCTATACATATGGAGGAAGATGAGGAGGAAGATGAAGAGGATTATTCTTATCTTTATGTTTATAAATCTGATAGAACCACAGTTCCTCTGATCAAACAAAATACCAGTTTGAAACCACTTGAGTTTATTCCTCTTTCCGGTACTGATGCTACAGACACTTCAAGTTTCAATAATGAAGACTTTATACCTATTTTAAAAACTGAGGCAAGTCCTGTTCTAGCGGCAAATGATGACAAAAATATAAATGAGAGAAAGAGAAAGAGAGAAAAGACTTTGGTAGATCCTAGTGTTTCTTTGTATAAAATTACAGAAATTATAAATATAACGTCAAATCCAGATAAGGTAAAGAAAAGTACGAAAGTGCGCAAAGGAAAGAAATTTCAGAAAAAGTAACTAATGACCAAGGAAACCAATAATTAATTGTTTGTTGTCATTTCTATGCCACAAATTCCAAAGTTTAAATTTGATATATTTGCTTTACATTTTTTTGTATTACATTCAAACTGAAGCCAACTTTATATTAAAAGTGCTGGAACAAAAACATAAGTGATCCTAAAATTTGATCACAAACACGCGGATTAGAGCTTTTTGCCTCGCCTGCGAAGCGGGATCGAGACAGGTATCACTTTTCCAGCGGCGGCAACTTTTAAGTTAAGTTTATATCTCAGCAATGCCTGATCCAATTGGAACCAAACTTGGGTGCATGGTAATATACATCAAAAGGAAGCAGCCCGCCGATAAAAAGGCCATGAGGTCAAGGTTACAGGGGTCAAAGGTTATAGTATAATCTTTGTTTATATTTTACGTTAAATTTTTGCGTTAAACAAAGTTATTGCCTTATATCTCAGCAATGCCTTATCCAATTGGAACCAAACTTGGGTACATGGTGATATACATCAAAAGGAAGCAGCAGGCTGATGCAGACATCAAGCGGTCAAGGTTATGGGGGGTCAAAGGTCACAGTATAATCTTTGTTAATATTTTACGTTAAGTTTTTGCGTTAAACAAAAGTTATTGGCTTATATCTCAGCAATGCCTGATCCAATTGGAACCAAACTTGGATACATTGAGATATACACCGACAAGAAACAGCACGCTGATGCAGGAATCATGCGTTCAAGGTTATGGGGTCAAAGGTCATGGTATAATCTTTGTTAATATTTTACGTTAAGTTTTTGCGTTAAACAAAAGTTATTGTTTTATATCTCAACAATGCCTGATCCAATTGGAACCAAACTTGGGTACATGGAGATATACATTGAAAGGAAGCAGCACGCTGATGCAGGAAGTAAGCAGCACGCTGATGCAGGAAGGAAGCAGCACGCTGATGCAGGAATGAAGCAGCACGCTGATGCAGGAATGAAGCAGCACGCTGATGCAGGAAGGAAGCAGCACGCTGATGCAGGAATGAAGCAGCACGCTGATGCAGGAATGAAGCAGCACGCTGATGCAGGAATGAAGCAGCACGCTGATGCAGGAATGAAGCAGCACGCTGATGCAGGAATGAAGCAGCACGCTGATGCAGGAATGAAGCAGCACGCTGATGCAGGAATGAAGCAGCACGCTGATGCAGGAATGAAGCAGCACGCTGATGCAGGAATGAAGCAGCACGCTGATGCAGGAATGAAGCAGCACGCTGATGCAGGAAGGAAGCAGCACGCTGATGCAGGAATGAAGCAGCACGCTGATGCAGGAATGAAGCAGCACGCTGATGCAGGAATGAAGCAGCACGCTGATGCAGGAATGAAGCAGCACGCTGATGCAGGAATGAAGCAGCACGCTGATGCAGGAAGGAAGCAGCACGCTGATGCAGGAATGAAGCAGCACGCTGATGCAGGAATGAAGCAGCACGCTGATGCAGGAATGAAGCAGCACGCTGATGCAGGAAGGAAGCAGCACGCTGATGCAGGAATGAAGCAGCACGCTGATGCAGGAATGAAGCAGCACGCTGATGCAGGAATGAAGCAGCACGCTGATGCAGGAATGAAGCAGCACGCTGATGCAGGAAGGAAGCAGCACGCTGATGCAGGAATGAAGCAGCACGCTGATGCAGGAAGGAAGCAGCACGCTGATGCAGGAATGAAGCAGCACGCTGATGCAGGAATGAAGCAGCACGCTGATGCAGGAAGGAAGCAGCACGCTGATGCAGGAATGAAGCAGCACGCTGATGCAGGAAGGAAGCAGCACGCTGATGCAGGAATGAAGCAGCACGCTGATGCAGGAATGGAGCAGCATGCTGATGCAGGAATGAAGCAGCACGCTGATGCAGGAAGGAAGCAGCACGCTGATGCAGGAATGAAGCAGCACGCTGATGCAGGAAGGAAGCAGCAGGCTGATGCAGGAATGAAGCAGCACGCTGATGCAGGAATGAAGCAGCACGCTGATGCAGGAATGAAGCAGCAGGCTGATGCAGGAAGGAAGCAGCACGCTGATGCAGGAATGAAGCAGCACGCTGATGCAGGAAGGAAGCAGCAGGCTGATGCAGGAATGAAGCAGCACGCTGATGCAGGAATGAAGCAGCACGCTGATGCAGGAATGAAGCAGCACGCTGATGCAGGAATGAAGCAGCACGCTGATGCAGGAATGAAGCAGCACGCTGATGCAGGAATGAAGCAGCACGCTGATGCAGGAATGAAGCAGCACGCTGATGCAGGCATCATGAGGTCAAGTAACTTTTAGTTAAGGTTTTTAAATCAACTTCTTTCTCAACAATGGCTCATCCGATTTCAATGAAACTAGAAAAGTGATCTGTACTATACAGGGATGTGATCTGCGTAGCAATAGATTTTATTTTGGGTCATTATCCCCACGCTTTTTGAAGAAAGGTTGGGGATTATGTGATGCGACCTGTGTGTGCGTGCGTGCGTGTGTGTGTGCGCGCGCCGGCCGTCTGTGCACATTATCGATTGTAACACATCTCCTTCTAGACCAACTTGAAACCTTGGGGATGATTATGCCTATGGGCATGGATGTGCATGACACTTTTAGAATTTTGTTCAGTACGATTGCACATATGGCCAGTGATGAGCATAGTCTTGAAATTTTGCTATGACCCCCAGGGGCTGGGGACTGTAGGTAAAAAATTAAATTTATCCAAAGGTGGTTTTGTCACATATCATTTTCAAGCCAATGATGAGTAGACTACAGTGTAAGGAATTATTTTGATCTTGGGTCAAACTGAGGGTAGGGGGCGGGGTCAAAAGTGGACACCAATCGATTGTAACACAACTCATAGACCATTTCACATAGAAACTTCTAAGTTTCGGTATGATTACATATATGGCCAGGGATGTGCATGACGCATTGGAATTTTGATATCACCTCCAGGGACAGGGGTGGGGAAATGGTGGGCAGAAAATAAATCTTATCAAACGTGTTGATGGCACATATCATTTTGAAGCTTGTAGACTACATTACAACAAATTATCGAGCTTTCCTTACATTTGGAAAGGAAATCGTTTAGCTAAATGTGAAATCTGAAACAATCCGTTATTTTCGGATTAATTATGTCATATAATAAACAAATTGAAAAAAGCTGGTCTCCCCAGTTATTGTAGACTATACATGTGACGTATGCGCCCATGTTGCATAAGACGTGCCAAATTTATACTGTAAAGTGTCATAAAAATGAACTTCTTATCTTGAACTTTCTTGTAGGATAATATGATACACGACAACCACGGTACATAAGATGTGCCAAATTTATGTCATAAAAATGGACTTCTTATCTAATAATCTTGAACTTTCTTTTAGAGCAATATGATATATGAGACCCATGGCACAAAAGACGTGCCAAATTTATATATGTACATTGTAGTGTTGTCAAAACAAACTTCTTATCTCAAAATTTCTTTTCAAATTTTATTTAGAACATATGGTACATAAGACGCTTAAAATTTCTTTTGTAAAGTATCAAAAAAACGAATTTTATCAGAAACATCCTGCTTAGAATAATACGAAATGACGGCTTTTAGATAACTCTAGATGTAGATTAGCCATTGTAAAACTCATTTTTGAAAATATTTTCTTTCTGAACACAAGGCTGTGGACAAAAAAGAATGACGCGTTATCAAAAATGTGTAGAGTCAGCTTTTGACATTACATTTGTTATATCGGTATATGTACTAGTGTATATACATATGTATATAATTAAACTGGCAGGCTATGGCCCACCAAATCATATCGTGTATTACTAAAACCATAACGCACGAACCGCATTTACTGACTTGCTTTTAAAATGTCGTCTTTTCTGCACAAGCTCGCTTGTAGACATTAATGCAAAACAGCTTTGGCTCGGGAGAATTCTTAGAATCAACAGCCATGCATTATGGTAGATATTCTGAAAACAATTTAACTCAAGGGTTTTACTATCGTGCAGTCAAATTGTTTTCAAAATAATCAGTTAATATTAATTATCCATATACATGTACTAAGTAAATCAAATGAGCGCGATTCGAGTCAAGCCACCAACAAGGACCAGCTTATCTCGAATCAAAACACAGGCAGTCAGAGATTGCAGCCCTTCAATTTTTGTCACTGCAAAATGTTGTCGTGTTTGCCAGATTTTTTATAAAAGATTTTACTGATTTTTTCGGATCATGACAAAAGAAGTGGATTCCCAGTGTAGCATCACACCCTTTCTTGTGCTAGAATCTGAGTTAAGTCAGATGAGAGGTTTCTGATATATGCGTACATCTAGAATTTAATCCATTCTGTATACGCGTTCTTTTATCCAGATCATGGCCAATGTCTGGAAATCCACTTGCAGGCAATTTCCTTCATTTTGCAAAAGTTTAGCCATGTTGGATCAGTAATTTTTTAGATACATCGACAGACATGCAGGCAGACATACAGGCAGGCAGGCAGGCAGGCAGGCAGACAGACAGAGAGAGACAGTCAATGCACTCTTCATAGAGGTTAATGAGACTCTTAATTAATCCTTTAAACCTTTGATTGTGAAGCTCCATAAAAAACAAGATCTTTTTAGAAGAGTATTTTTTAGCATTTAACATCAGTCACTCTATTAGTAAATTTTCAAAAATTTTCTTGGTCTGCAAATGGAAATACCATAAGACGATTACGGAGACTTTTTGGCTGGCTTGATCATTAAAGGTTTGATGATCAGAATGCATCAAGAAAATTAAATGTTCTGCTTAGTGATGGTTAATGAATTTGCAAGCCAAAAGGGAAGACTATTTCTAAACATTTACTGCTAGTGCAAGCCAGTAATTCCTGTCATAAATCTTCTTAACCTGTATATGTATATTCCTCATCCCCACTTGTGCGAGTCAGTAATTCCTGTCATACATTGTCTTGACATGTATATGTATATTCCTCATTGCCACCACAAAGTCCACTTTGACTTACTTCACCAGTAGACAGCTAAGAGTTTTTAACCCTTTAACCATCGAATCTGTTCAAGAAAATTTCAATTCTCATAAAAAATGTCGATTTGCAGACCAGGAGAAGACTATTTTTGAAAATTTACCAGTGAAATGACTAACTCGGTTATCGAGCCAGTTATTCCAGTGATAAGTTTAAAATCTTAGTCTGCAAATCGACATTTCTCAAGACCACTGCAGAAGCCATTTTTGGCTGCTATGAGTGTTAAAGGGTTACTAATCAGGAACATAACTGTTTATTCTCGAGAATGTACATATGCAGGGGAAACAAATAATCATCTGTTATGACTTTGGAGGCCATTATAATATTCTTTAAATCGTATAGAATTGTTCACATTATATCTTTGAGAATGCATAATACTGGGTAAATCAACAGGCATATAGTGTCTCTATTTAACACTCATATCACCAAATAAGGCTTCTGAGGTGGTCTTGAGAAATGACCATTTGCGGACCAAGAGAAGGCTATTTTTGAAAATGTATTACTGGAATGACTGGCTCGATAACCGAGCCAGTCATTCCAGTGTTAAATTTTCAAAAATAGACTTCTTTTGGTCTGCAAATGGCCATTTTCTATGAGAAAATTTAGTTTCTTGAACAAGTTCGAGGGTTAAAGGTTAATGGGAGATGAAAACCTTTTAGTTAATCATTTTGCTTTCAGAATGAATATGATTGCATCTTTGTGAATGCATAATACTGGAATGACTGAAAACAAAATGATTAACTAATTTTCTTAGAAAATTAGTTCTCATGTCCCGTTAAATAGAAACACTTTTACACGAGATATGAGATGCCGGTTGATTTCTGTTCGTTACCCATCGTGCAAAAAAAGTTTTTTCAAAATTTGCAAATGGCTTGATACACATAGGCCCAGGCCACTCATAATCATCTAGTTAACCATAGCTCTGTTAATTTCCTGTCCACATGGTTCTTCCTGCTTCGGATGACCTAATTGTCCATCTCCGGATGTCAACAATCCAGGCAGTATGTCATCTCCCTGCTTTGATCTTTGCGTCAACTTCGAGGCTTTCTGGTTGACGTTTCCAGCACTTGATGGTGTATGGCTATCTTTCTGCATCTAGGCCAGTAGTTAGCCTCTTTATGCCAAATCTAACATATTTCTCTGATATCTGTCCAGATATTTCTCGGGCTAGGTTAATTTAGGGACAGTGGACTCAGTCTACATAAATAAGCCTATCGCACGCAGTGTACAATTCATGCATATAAGTAATTTGATTTAATGCGTTGAATCTAGTTTTCATCTTTGTCTTAGTGACCTTGATGCATGACCTCAGTATCACCACATCGACAAAATAAATGGAGGAATCCAGTTTTAGCTATGCCCCTTCCATCTTTAGCTTAGCTTCACCCACGTGTTGCTGGTGTAGTGCACACTCTTTGAATTTCAATTTCCAGAACACTATGCATGTAAGCTGTTTAATATTTTGAAACTAATATGACTGGGTGTTGTTGCTGCCTGTGGCGGCAACTGCCAAGTCAAATTAGTTTCAGAATATTCAACGGCATGTTTTTTAAAAATTATAGTAAAGACACAATTTGTAGAACAAAGCTTAGTTCGTCATCAATTAAGTGTTCATGGCGAACTTAGCTACGCCATTCATGATGTACTTGATTATGACGTCATCCTACATGTCACGTAGTTGATTATGACATCATATGATTCACTGAGAAACTGGAATCCTTCATTAAAATTATTCCATGGAAACAAATTTTCTGGTTGCTAACCTTGACATTTTAACTCTCTGACATCATTGCCCCATTAATTTCAGTATTGATTGCTTTCTAGAAACTTGTTAAGAAATAATCATCTGGTTTGCAAAAATTATGTGTTGAACCTTTGACTTCAAACTTGCTTATTCTAGCTGGGAGTATAGGCAGTCAATAGTCAGTCGATGATTTACGGCACCTATGTATGTATGATTACTGTGTTATGTGGCTGAAGTAGTAGAAGCATCCAACAGCTGCAATCAGTCCTTCACGTTTGCCCACTTTGTCTTGTCTTCAGCCGAAATCCTTAGCTACCTCAGGTCCATTCTTCACATTCTTCGGCGCATATACAGCCTTGAAAGAGTAGTGTTATTGATAATTATGTTTGTGACCTCTGCTACTTCAAGGGGTGCATGTTTTGGCATCTACAGAATGCCTGTGATGTGCACATCTGGAGAAAGCAGAGTACAGATAATCATCCAGCTGTTTCAGCACATTTCTTTAATTTTTTTAATTTTTTGGAATTTTAGGATTTTATTCCCGGGATCAAGACCAAGATTGGACAGTCATAGTGTACAGTAACATATTTTCTTGTGTTGAGCCAGATCAGATGAGTAGTTTCCGCAATAGAGCTGTGGATGCACACACACACACACACACACACACACACACACGGACCAGAATGCAACACAACCTTCCCCTTATTAGTCCCCTACCGGTAAAACCGGGGTTTGGGGGGGGGAGGGGGTTGCACTCCGTCCCTCCATCCATCTATCTGTCGCAGTTGGTTTTCCTGCTCGTTTTTTTGCAGTTCTTCAAGGTATTCAACTGAGAATTGGTACATTGCTTTGTTGTGAGAAGTTACAGACCAAGTTCGAGTTTCAGGCGTACATGTATGCGTCAATTTTTGATGGAGTTATGACCCCTTTCGACTTGGGAAATACGAAAAATATCAGCTTTCTGCACTTTTTTTCGCACACCATCAAGATATCTAAAGTGAAAATCGGTATATCACTTTAGTATAAGGAGTTAGAGAGCAAGTTCGAGTTTCAGACATTTTCGTCGATTTTTCATGGAGTTATGCCCCCTTTCGACTTATTTTCGCAGTCTTTCAAGATATTCTACTGAGAATTGCTACATTGCATTGGTATGACAAGTTACCCGTACATATCAAGTTCGAGTTAGGCATATGCGTCAATTTTATAGGTAGGTATGCCCCCTTTCGACTTAAGAAATATGAAAAATATCAGCTTTCGTCACTTTTCCACTCCTTCAAGATATTTATACTACTTATGATATACTACCTTGATAGGCCACTTAGCCTGTAGGTAGATAATACAGTAAATGCATTGCACCTTATACGTTTCTAAGATAGGCAATGTTTACTGCAGAGTACCTGTTGTGCATAGGTTCTTGTATATACCAAAAGGTAGTCCAGTATATATCTAATTGGTTTTTATAGAGGGGCGGATATGTAACAAATTTGAGGTAAGATGTTCCATTCTGGCAGAAAGCATGAAATTTGGTATATAGGTGTTTTAAGGTGCGCTGAACATAATTAGATGCTGTGCCACGTGATTCTACCAAGGGAACCCATTCAAAATGGTGGATTCAAAATGGCTGCCTTCCCAGCGGAAAATCTGCATTACTCAAGTTCTAGATGTAGTAGAGGGCTGGAATTGATGTCAAATTAAGGGTTTCTTGGGTCACTGGTTATGATTTTACCCATTATAATACTCTAAATAGATAAACATGCTGAAAAATATATTATTATTAGGAAACAGACCACCCACAGTTTAAGTACTGGAATTCAGTCTTGAAATTAGAGCTGCTGTTTCTTCAATTCATGAGAGCTCAGCGAGAGGCCAATTTCCCGTTGTATGTAGAGACATTGGGCAAGATTATCCCATGGATGTTTACCCTGGATCATGTACACTATGCACGATGGCTCAGCATCCATGTGGCTGATCGGTTGCAACTTGAGAACCGATGCCCACTTGTACATAGGAAATTTGTTGAAGGAAACATCGTCACTCAGAAAACGGCTCACAAGTTCTCAGACTTGGCACATGATCAAATCCACGAGCAGCAAAATGCTATTCTGAAGGGCGATGGTGGAATTATCGGAATCACAGAAAATGAAGCTACTTTGAAGCGATGGATGGTGTCGGGCCCAGAAATAGGAAGGATGATCAGCGAGTACGAAGTGAAACACACACAGAAATATCAATGATAACTGTCACCATGAGCAGATTCCGAGTAAGCAGAAATTGTTTGCTTTAAACACAATTTGTCTTATTGATGCAATCGAGGAAATGGGAAACCCATTTTTAGATGACAGTTTTGACTTAGTGACTCTGGATACCAAAGTCATTATGTCCGAGTCTGTAGTGAATGCGATCCGAACAGCAGAAGAGCTAGGCATCAGACAGTACCACCAGTATCAACAAAATCGGTATATGACCCAATCCAAAAGAACAATTTGGCTTTGTTCAAATCAAAACAGAGGAAGAGTACCAGAACCAACAAGAAGCTTGTTGCAATGAAGAGAGATGTACAGTTATTCTCTAGACTGTACATTTCCTGCCAATCCAGAGACGGAGACCTTGATTCATTCTTTGAGCATGAGAATCATCCATGGCCCCCATCACTTGCTGAGAGCAACGCAATGCGCCAAGGCAGCAAATCAGATCTGATGGGATGTTTGGAAGCATTAGTAGCTCGTGCAGCTGATTGTCCAGAGGTTGAAGTGAAGATCATTGACTGAGCAGCTATGATGCATAATCTAGATCCCAAGAAATCAAACGTGGTTGTGAACACATTTGGAGATTTTGCAGAGCACGTCTTCCTCCCACACATTGCTAGACAACTACAGACGGTTAAAAGATTGGCTGTTGTATGGGACGTGTATAAGGCGGAAAGCTTGAAGACACGCTAGAGAATTACGGGGAAGCTCTTCGTGTTGCATGGAGTACACGACTCCCTCAAAGTGGAAAACTTTCCTACGAGTTGATGCAAACAAAACAGGCCTCTTCACCTTTCTCGCACATACATTTGAGTCATTCGAGCTACCAGAAGGAAAGATACGCGTCACAACATGGGAGGAAAACGTGCTGATGAGGCCATAGCATGACGTCTCACAACTCGCGCCATGCATGCAAGATGAAGCAGATGGTAGAATTTTGCTCCACGCCTTCCATGCATATCACCAAGGTTATCGAACAATAATGATTCATGCTACAGATACAGACGTCGTAGTCCTAGCCATACGGACAGCAAACTTTCTTAATGGGTGTGATCTCTGGGTCGCATTTGGCCATGTGAAGACCTTACGCTATGTATCAGCTCATGGCATTGCAACAGTTTTGGGTGCAGAAGCGTAACAAGGACTGCTATTTATGCATACTTTCTCTGGGTCTGACACTGTGTCTGCATTTTGTGGGATTGGCAAGAAGACAGCATGGGAAGTTTGGAGGACTTCAGATCTATTCAAGTCACTATTTAGGAGACTGTCTGATGCCCCGGCGTCTCTGTGTGACAATGACATGAAAACGCTGGAGAGGTTTGTCGTACTACTGTGCAAACGCACATCACCATTGTCAAAGGTTAATGAGGCACGAAAACGGCCTTTCGCTTTTGGCAACAGGCAGCTAGAAAACATTCCTCCGACCAGTGCAGTTCTGCTGCAACACACCACACGTGCTGCGTTCCAGGCAGGTCATCTTTGGGGGCAATCACTCCACGCAAATGGAAAAACGCCATCGCCAGCTGACTGGGGTTGGGTCAGAGATGGAGACACTTGGTCACCGCAATGGAGTTTGCTTACAGACGCATCTAAGGCATGGCGGGAACTCGTGAAATGCGCTTGCAAAAGTAATTGCACTGGCAGATGCAAATGCTATAAATCCAAATTACCTTGTACACAGTTGTGCTCATGCGGTGCACGTCTGTGAATCATGATTCAACAATCAACAGCATCATGTATAGCCTTGCATACTCTAATAGGATAATTGAACGTATCTATAACAACCATTACTTGGTTCGATATTAAGAAATCAAGTAATTTAAACTTTCTAGATGCTATATTGCTTTTGTTCTCAAGAGATGGATCTTTTAGATAACACATCTTAAAGAGCCACCATCTTTTGGCATCAAGCACAGGTGGTCGCGATGGAAGGATTGATATTTACATATTTAGAGTATTGTAGTGAGTAGAATTATAACGATTGACCCATGAAACGCCTAATTTGACATTAATCCCATCTCTCTACTCCATCTAGGGCTTGAGTAATGCGAATTTTCCGCTGGGAAGGCGGCCAATTTGAATCCGCCATTTTGAATGGGTTCCCTTGGTAGAATCACGTGGCACCGCATCTAATTATGATCAGGATACCTTAAACCACCTATATGCCAAATTTCATGCTTTCTACCAGAATGGAACATCTTTTTCACATATCTGCCCTACTATTAAAGCTATTTAAGTTTCAGGTAATCCATTCCAGTTGTTGAAAAGAAATACTGTCTTATGGTTTTATTTGCTCGCTTTTTGGATAATTTCAGGCTATGATCACGGGTTTTGGCTTTGTTATCTAATTCAAGTTACTGGCTTTGAATATTATAAATATTATGTGGATGTTTGTATGATTCAATCATATCCCCCCTTGCACGTCGATAGTATAATGATGGAAGCTTCAAATGTTTGAGTCTATCAGGATACCTGCGAGATCTTAAATAAGGCACCATTTTTGTTGCTCTTCTTTGTACAGATTCGAGGGTTTCACAATCTTTAATGAACATGGGGCACCATGCACCATTGCCATATTCCAGGATTGGCCTTACAAGCGAAGTATACAATTTTACTAACGTTGGTGCATCCAAATAGGTATATGATCGTCTGATTAATCCTAAAATTTTGTTAGCCTTATTTGCCTGTGTCTTACAATGTTCACTAAATTTCAGCTGATTATCAATATTAATACCGAGATCCTTAGCGACAATATCTTCATTTAGTTTGACTTGTGTACCCCTTTTGTTCGCATAATATCGATACTTCTTGTTATTTGATCCTAAGTGCATTACACTACACCTTTCTGGATTTAAATGAATTTGCCATGTGAAACACCGATCTTCTATATTGTTCAGATCATCTTGAAGTTCTGATGCATCTGTTATGGAGCGTATTTCTCTAGGAATTTGTGTATCGTCTGCAAACATGTGAACGGGTGAGTTTATATTTTCATGCAGGTCATTTACATAACAAATGAAAAGAAATGGGCCCAGAACACTACCCTGAGGGACCCCACTGAGAACTTGCGCTACTTTAGAGTGTGTACTATTTACTACCACTAGCTGTTTTCTATTACATAAGAACCCTCTTATCCAATTTAAGACCATTCCCTGAATACCATATTTCTCAAGTTTTAGTAGAAGTCGCTCGTGTGGTACAGTGTCGAATGCCTTAGCAAAATCTAAATAGAGAGCATCAATCGGCCCGTTATGATCTAAGACATCTGTCCACATATCTAGAATGGAAATGAGTTGTGTGACACATGAGCGTCCCCTAATAAATCCATGCTGGTCTTTAGTTATCAGATTATTAGTTTCCAAATGAGTTACTAAATGGTCTTTTATTAGAGATTCCAGTATTTTACACACAACTGATGTCAGACTAATATGACGATAATTGTTTGCGGAATGCCTATCACCTTTTTTAAATAAAGGTGATACATGAGCCAGTTTCCAAAGTGATGGTAAATTTCCCTGCTTCAGCGAGTTTCTAAAGAGGTGAAGAAGGGGGTAGGCTATGAGGCTGTTTAGTTCTTTCAAAACACGTGGATATATCCCATCAGTGCCAGCAGATTTATTCGTATTGATACTTTCCAATTTTTTAACACCATGTCTTCTGTTATTAAGATCTCATTTAGAATTGTGGAATATTGTCTGTAGCTAAAGCTGGGCAGATGGGACATATCCTCGTGCGTAAAGACTGAAGTAAAAAATGTATTTAAAACATCAGCCTTTTCAGAATCTGAACTTGTAAGGGTTCCATTTGGTTTCTTTAGGTCACATACAGAATTTTTAGTTTTCAGCTTAGATTTAGCACAATGAAAGAAAGCTTTCGGGTTACATTTTGATTCGGTTGCTATTTTTTGTTCAAAATTTCGCTTAGCTTTCCTACCTTCCTTTTTTGTATGATTTCTGATTTTTTGGTAATACACATAGTCATTATTGTCACGTGATTCTTTCCATTTTTGAAAGGCAAGTCTCTTCTGTTTTAGAGTTTCAAAGACAGTTTTGGTTAGGTAAATTGATTTTTTTCTTGCATTAATTTTAGATATTGGAACAAATGTATCAGTTAGCCTTTTAATTTCATTCAATATAATCATGTTCAATGTCACCAGATTTAAGGGAAAATCGGTGCATCGCTTTAGTATAAGGAGTTACAGAGCAAGTTCAATATTAGTTTTCCGCACTCTTTCTCACAGTCTTTCAAGATATTCAACTGATAATTGGAATGTTGCTTTGGTATGAGAAATTACAGACGAAGTTCGAGTTTCAGGCGTTTGCGTAATTTTTTTATGGAGTTATGTCCCCTTTCGACTTATGAAATACAAACATATCAGCTTTCAAGACTTTTTCGTTCTCCTTCACAATATATAACTGAAACTTGATTTATTGCTTTGTTATGAGAAGTTACAGATCAAGTTCTACAAACGTGGTTTCAGCTGCTTATGTCAATTTTTAATGGCGTTTTTGACTGGCAATCTCTAAAGATTTATATCACCAGGTAGGGGATATGTAAAGCAATACAAGTTTACAGAATCCTTGTTTGACAGTGGTAATAACAGACACATAATGTGAGTACATTAATTTATTTTAATTGTAGTACTAATTATTAACAGCAAAATGGTATATTTTACGAAAATGACTGAAAGAATTACACGAAATGGTATTAGTAATAGTTTGACTATCAGACTGGTGATTTTTGCGGATAACATTTTCCAGGGGACACAACTCTTCACATGCTGAATATCTTGAACACAATTTGACTGAAAGTTATTGGTGGTTAAGCCACCAACAATTTTCAGTCAATTTCTCATCAAAATATTCAACAGGTTCAGAGTTATTGCCCATTAAAATTATTATATGGTGGCTTGCAGCAGTCAACATATAGATATACCAATGCATTGCACGTTGCCGCTTTCACAAGCAAACAAGACAGAAGTAAAGATAAGTTAAAACTTGTGATTAATAATTTGGCACATCGCAGTTATAATTAAGTCTTTTATTTACATACTTACATAAAAACCTTGTAGAATTGAATTCAAAGTCAATCGGGTAATTAACCGATCACTCGTTAACTCGAATAATTAACTATGCCAGCCAGCTAGCAAGTAACTAACTAACAATGAATGAATCCATCAGTCACTCACTCCCTCAGTTAATCGAGAAAACCACAGAATTATACATCAAGAGTAAGGGAGAGGGTGTGTGCAGGGGATCAGTTGCCACCCCTAAGATTTGTGAAGCGAACACTTAAAATACACATTTAACATGCAGTCACCCGTAAATAAGATGGCTTCATAGCCAACTGAAGATACACATTTTCCTCCAGAAATGCAGGAGATGCTATCTGAGAGATTCTAGACATTAAAAATTTCAGCGTATGGGAGGGGAACCCAGAACTGTCACTTTTCCCCCTCAGATACCAGGTCCACGCTACCGCCATGCCAATAGAATGCAATGGCCCCCTACAAGAATACTCCCTACCTACCCCCCCCCCCCCCCAAAGAACATTTGCATACAAATATTACATACATGTAAAGTCATTTTATGTAGAAAGCAAAATAACATGTTTATCACCCAGACTGAAAGAAATGGCTTCTCAGAGCATCTAATTTCGGAATTTTCAAGTTGGCGAACCCCACGCCTTTGGGAACGGCGCCCACTCTTCCACCATCCTTACTCTCTATGGGGCTAATGCGCCACTCTCTTGACCCCTAACAAACATATCCTGGTGCCGCCACTAACACAGCTTGAGTGGTAGATTCCAGCGGAGCTTATAGCGGACCCGAGTCACTGACAAGCGATGCCAGCATCCAAGCTTATCCATCCATCATATGACGTCATAATCACCTACGAGTGATTCGATATAGTCCGTCTTTAACACTTAATAGTCCGACACATTGTATGAATTGTATAGGCAGAAACAGCACCCAGTTAAATTAGTCTCACAATATTTAACAGCTAACGTGTATAGTTTTCAGGAAATTAGTAGTCAGGGAGTTTGGGGATCGATCGATCCCAACATGAGCGAGGTATGGGTGGAGCATAGGTAGAGGTGGGCGGGGCATAGCTAAAACTGGAAAGGTTCATTATGACTAGCATAGCAGACCTGGAACCTGTAGAAACTATGAAGATCACATGTCCATACCAGTCAATCAGAGGCAACTTATTTCTTAAGAGTAGATAGGCGGATGGATGGGTCAGATCTGTCACTCAAGTATATGACGTCATAATCAATAACGTCATGTAGCCTGACGTCACAATCAAAATTCCCAATTAATGATGTATCTAGCTCCATCATGAACAATTAAAAGTCCATCATGTGTACGAATTGGATGGATATACTATTCAATAAACATTCTGTTGATTATTTTGAAACTAAGTTCACTGGGCGTTGGCATAGGTAGAAATGAGCGGAGCATATGTAAAATGAGCAGGTCATAGCTAGTAATGAGCGGGGCATAGCTAGAAATGAGCGAGGGTAGCTAACAATGAGTGGGGCATGGATAGAAGCGAGCGGGGAATAGCTAGAATTGAGTGGGGTATAGTTGAAAATGAGTTGGACGTGGCTAGAAATGGCCGGATTAAGCTAAAAATAAGTGGTGCAAAGCTAGAAATGAGCCCTCCATAGCTAGAAATGTGCGCGGTATAGCTGGAAATGGCCGAGGCAAAGCTAAAAATGAGCAGGGCATAGCTAGAAACGAGCGGGACATAGCTAGAAATGAGCGGACATAGCTAGAAATAAGTGAGACATACATAGCTAGATATGACCAGGTATATCTACAATTGAGCGGGCCATAGTTAGAAACCAGCGGGACAAACCTATAACTTGGAAGGGCATAGCTAGAAATGGGCGAGACATAGCTAGAAGTGGTCGGGACATAGCTAGCACTGGGCGAGGCATAGCTAGAAATGAGTGGGAATAGCTAGAAATGAGTGCAGTATAGCTGGAAATGAGCATATAGGTAGAAATGAACATGGAATAGCTAGAAATGAGCAGAGCATAGCTAGAAATTGGCGGGACCTACCTAGAAATGGGCGAGGCATAGCTAGAGATGAATGGGACATAGCTAGAAATGAGCGGGGCAGAGCTAAACATAAGCAGGGAAAAGCTAGAAATGGGTGAAGCATAGCTAGAAGTGAGCCGGGAATAGCTAGAAATGAGCGGGGCATAGCTAGATGAGTGGGCCATAGCTAGAAATGACTGGGTATAGCTAGAAATGAGCGGGGCATAGCTAGAAATGGGAGGGGCATAGCTAGATATGTGCCGGGCATAGCTAGAAATGAGTGGGTCATAGCTAGAAATGAGCGGGGCATAACTAGAAATGAGTGGGTCGTAGCTAGAAATAAGCGGGGCATAGATAGAAATGCGTGGGTCATAGCTAGAAATGAGCGAGGCATAACTAGAAATGTGCAGGTCATAGCTAGATATTGGTTGGACATACATGAAGCTAGAAATGAATCTCTATTGCATGCGCATGCATATGACTGTCGCCTGCATAAAGGGAGATAATCATAAAAATATTGAATGCCTTAATGAATGCACATCGTGTGAATTGGTTTCATTATATTACTGGAATCAGTGAAACAAGGTCAATGGACCAATGAGTGTTTAAGCGATAAGTATATATATATACAGCGCACTAAAATGGGCATGGGGTGCGGCCCCATTCAGATTTTTCTCTAAAAAACTTTTGCCGCAATACTCGTGTCTGTCTGTCCATTATAGACTGTTAGTAAGTTCTGTATTCGGAGGTGGAAAATTAGATTTTCTTTGGTCTGAGTGCCCTGGTTAGTGGCGAATAGACTTGCTGGTTTTCCTGATAATCAAAGGTGCTGGCTTCAAAGATGGCGGCGTCAGATGCTGCATGTGTTGGACGGGACTTTGGTGCTGAGTCCAACAACCTTCTTGGACTTTCACTGTAATAATAATAATAATAATAATAATAATAATAATAATAATAATAATAATAATAATAATAATAATTAGAACAAGCTGTTTATGATGTGACATCACAAATCCCCACACCTGATATTTGACCTTTTGAGATTGCCCTCCCCCGTCGGTTGACTCCAATGTAAATGCCATCTTGCAATCATATTGGTAACTACTAAGACATGTGTTGAATTTACCTTGTGCTTACCATATTATGTGAACATATTGTTTGTGCTGGCTGGACACTGCAATGAAATTAGAGCATCCCCTGTTCACTCAGTTAACCTGGTTTACGCCTGATGAACTATCTCACCGTCGTTGGAAACATGGAAATTCAACTTTCCAGAGTATCCATTCATCATCTGACCTCGTATGATGCCATAATCACCTCAGCGTGTGTATGATGACGTCACAATCATTACGCCGTAAAGGGTTCCATATAGACCGGCATCAGCGCCCAGTCAAATTAGTTTCAAAATATTCAACAGCTTACCTGTATAGTTTTCTGGAAATCGATAATCATGGAGTTCCGAGATAGATCGGTCGATCCCAACACGAGCGAAGTGTGGGCGGAGCTTGGCTAGAGATGGGCGGGGCATAGCTAAAAATGGAAAGGTCCATTTCCGTCAGTCCATGCCTGTCTCCACCTAGGGGCCGTATTCATGAAGGCCACTTAAGTACGAAAACATGCATAAATCTGGCGTCCGCCTCTTCGGGAATACGACATTATGACGTAGTCGGGTCTTCTAAAATAGGTTCAAGCAGTTAGGTGGGTGCGTAACTTAGGCACGCTTCGTGAATACCGCTCCAGTGTAAAAACTGGGGAAGGTAGCCATAATGGCGTAATAGACCAAAAATACAAGAATTCCATGGAATAAAATGTATCGTCTGTCTCTTGTTTGCCCCAGTGACCTTGACCTTTGACCTTACAATCCCCGTGTTATGCTGCTTATATAACCATGTATTGAAGTTTTTAGTTCCAATAGGATTAACCAATCCTGAAATATAAATGCAAGTGATTTGCTAAATGAAAAAACTTAACGTTGAAAGAGACGAGGTCAAATAGCAATGCCAGAATGGCCCTAACTTTAGACCTAATGATCTCACTATCATCATGCTGCCTCGGTATCGTATATGAAACCATGTGTCCAAGTTTGGTTCCAGTAGGATTGTAAGCGATCTTAAACTATAAGCAAATAGAAAACCTTAACATTGGAAAAACAGGCATGACACAGGTCAAATATCAAGGCTATGATGACCTTGACCGTGGACCTAGTGATGCCGCTATCAACAGGCATCTTCCGTATTGTGTAGGGAACCATGTGTCCACAATTACTTCTGTTTGTATTAAGTAATTCTGAAATATAAAGATAAATGATTTGCTAAATTGTAAAGCCTAAAGTTGAAAAGGAAGAGGTCAAATAGCTACGTCATAACGACTTTGACAGTGACATCCCTGTCACAACCCTGCATCATCTTGGTATAATCAACCAGGTACCCAAGTTGTGTTCCATTATTGTTGAGCAATCCAAAAATATAACATGATATTACGTTTGGTAAACGCAAATCTTAATGTTGAAAAATGCCTGAATGACCATGACCTTTGACTTCCCTGACAACACGTGTCAGTATTGGGAGAGAGTATATGCTTATAGTGTACCGAGTTGGTACTGGTGATTTCTTCAAATCACACTATTCTCGTCGTTCTTGGTACTAGTCAGGACCGGAATGAAACGAGGATTTCAGAACTTTCTACCTTTTAAAAATCGGCCTAGCTATCGTTAAATTGCTCATTTAAATTATCTTCAAAATATTGCTTTGACGTCGTAATCGCATGTATGTATTAAATGAATGGGGAATACGCGGTTCACGTGATAGCCACGTCACCACTTCTAGCTGCACGCTGATTGGCTACTGCTCGCCCACTGATTGGCTGGAGCGTCCCGCCTCTGACGTCATGAGTAGTATAAAAGGAGCCAGAAATCGAGAATTGAGAGCACTTCGGCGTGGAAGCCGACACAGTCAGCAAGACTGCTGGACCAGTGCAGTGTTAGACGTGGGAGAACTGCTAACTGACTGTGGTACCTAGAACTGAGATCTCCTGCGCTGGTCAGCTGTCTTGGACATCCGCGATAGAATTTTGGAAGCTCCCGGAAGGCCATCCGGTGTGTATGTGTGCGTGCGTGCGTGCGTGCGTGCGTGCGTGCGTGCGTGCGTGCGTGCGTGCGTGCGTGCGTGCTTGCTTGCGTGCGTGCGTGTGTGTGTGTGAAATAAATTAAAATAATAACTCCCGGTTCAGGAACTTTCACAGAGGAGTTTCCTGCAGATGGGCCTTGCAGGCCCGATGTAATTTTACAGGATGTAGAGCTAAGGTGATTCTTGGTGGATAACTGGCCGGATCTTAATGGACTGACATACCGGGGACACGAACAGTTGGGACGAAACCATGAGGTTCAATCTCGGCGACACTGGTCGCATGGCCCTGCTGGAACGTGATCGTTCAACCGGCTCTAGAGGCTGGTCTTTGTAGCTTCCGGAGAGTTACGATACGGGATCCGTAACCCAGAGAACCGTAGCTAACCAGCCCTCCTGCGCATCCTGTACATGCAATGCAACGGATTGGAGCAACATGACGGACCAGCGCATTACCCCCCCCCCCCCCCCCCCCCCCGCGAGCTACACTAAGGACTCCTTCTTGGCCAATAAAACCAAGAGCTGTTTGCTTAGACATTTATCAGCGAGGTTTTCAACAGTAAATAGTGGCACCGTTTCTATAATTCAAATAGTATTACGATGACAAATTAACTCTAAAATGGTGTTTACGTTTCTAGTTAATGTGCTCATAAACTAACAATCGGTCCAAAATTTATTTAATATCCATGACTTCTGGTTAGTTGGCACGATGCCGATGCAAACACGCTGCAAGTAACGATAGACACTTAAATGTATATATTGCAGTTAAACTGAATCTTCAGAAAGAATGTATACACCTGTGCAAAAGTTAAGCACCAGCAAAAACAATAGAACGTAGAAACACGATGGTACAACTAGGCTGCCATACTTTTTGTCCCCGCGTTAGCTGACATAATTCCAAGTACGAAATGCACATGCATGCATGACTTCACGCCGCTTGATGTCCGTGCGTGGCGGGAAACAGCACACGTGTTCAGTTATGTAAAAGTCCAGTTTGAGGTGTAGAACATTACATACAGATTTAGGCGACAAGATTAGGAATTTTGTGTTCATGACCGTGGTTTATTTGTACAGAGAGAATTAGCTCTTGATTGTGAACCGCTATGGCAAGACGAAGGTTAAGTGATCGTGTGAAATGGCAAATCATAGGCATGCATACCACTGGTATGTCATGCAGAGAGATTGGCAGACAGCTGAACATTAACCATACTGTAATCAGTCGTTTGATTGCAAAACATGGGCAAACTAACGAGGTGAAGGACAGGCCTAGATCTGGAAGACCGAAGAAGACTACTGCCCGTGATGATCGAGCCCTAGTACGCCTTGTTAGGAGATCTCCATTCACCAACAGCAGAGTGCTCAGCCAGCAATGGGAAACGCACAATAGAGTGTCAATGTCTACCGTCAAAAGGAGACTGTATGCTGCTGGCATGAAAGCTAGGAGACCTGTCAGACGTCCTCTCCTCACTGCACACCACAAAGAGGAGCGTCTGAGGTGGTGCAACGAAAGAAGACACTGGAACATGAGATCCTGGAGACGGGTACACTGGTCCGATGAAAGTCGGTTCCTGCTTCATGCCACAGATGGTCGAACTCGTGTATGGAGGTCCAGACGCACGGCGTACGACCAACGTAACATCATGGAAGAAGTTCCATTTGGTGGAGGTTCCGTTATGATATGGGGGTGCATCTCATTTGATTGTAAGCTGGATCTGTTGACTGTACCTGGAACACTAAATGGACAAAGATATCAAGATTCCATACTGGATAGAGTTGTGGTCCCTCATTTTGTAAATCATGCACCTGGAACCCACCCTATATTCATGGATGACAACGCCCGACCACATTGTGCTAGAGCTGTGCATGAATACCTCCGCCAGAATGCCATCGAAACCCTACCATGGCCAGCAAGGAGCCCTGACATGAACCCTATTGAGCATATCTGGGACATTCTGGGAAACATGGTGAGAAGGAGGGATCCTCCTGTGCAAAACCTACAGGAATTAATAGACGCACTCCATCTTGAATGGCAACGAATACCACAATGGCGTATCAGTCGGTTGGTGACCAGCATGAGACGTCGTGTCGAGGCCGTCATCCAGGCACAAGGTGGATATACCCGGTATTAATAATGACAGTCTCAAACTCGTGCACAGATGTTAAACTTCGTTTTCAGACACCATTAATGACAATCTAGCCACGTGTGTCAACTGTAGGGCAATAGTTGTCAGTTGTGTCAACGTAACCATATTCAGGCCTCGTTTTCAAGTTCAAGCAAAAACATACAGTGTTTCCCCACCATCATAATCAGCATTCCTCTAGTTGCATTATTACCTCTTGCACTAAGATGGATGGGTACATAAATGTTTATGCTATTGCTTTCTTCATAGCACATGAATATACCCTCGCATGTGCGTAAAAATAGGGTGGTGCTTAACTTTTGCACAGGTGTATATTTGTTGAATGATTCTATTCAAAAGTAAAACCATCCCCAAATTATTTTACAAATCGGCCCAAGATTTTTTGCCTGGTTTGTGCGTGCGTGCACGCGCGCGTGTGCCTCTAACTGTTTGAGGGTGAGTCGGAGATGAATCAATAACTATCAATAGGCATGCCCATAACTGACAAAAGTTAGACAAAAGTTTGCGAATCGGCGGTACTTTTAGATGAATACCAGTGGTTAAAAACTGATGTGACATTCTTATGGTTCACATAGTGTTCGTTACAGGCATGTTTGGATGTACTTACTCAGCATGCCGTGTGTATCGTTGCCGTCCCACTGGGAACATGATGTATGAGCGATGTTGTCTGCAGTAACATCCAGCCAACACCACCAGAGCGATGATGACTGCACCTGCCAGGGTGCCACCCACTATGTAGATGTTATGTACTCTTGCCTGATGGTCCTCCGGAGATATGGTGTTAGGAAATGTAGCTCGTTCTCCTTTATGAAACACCCGAGGAAGATGTGTGTCTGCGGGAAACAAAGGAACAGTAAGGAAACATGCATTAACGTTGGAGCTCAAACAGAGACATTATAATGTAATACTAGCGTGATAACCTTAACAAGACTATGACCATAGAAACATTATAATGTCTTATTAGGTGATACCTTACTAATACTATCAGCATAGAAACATTATAATGTCTTACTAGGTGATAACTTACAAAGAGCATACATACACACATTATAATGTCTTACTAGGTGATAACTTACAATGACTATCACCATAGAAACATTATAATGCCTTACTGGGTGATACCTTACCAAGAGTATGTGTGTGTGTGTGTGTGTGTGTGTGTGCGTGCGTGCGCACGTGCGTGTGCGTGCGCGCGTGTGTGTGCGTGCGTGTGTATGTGCGTGCGTGCGTGTGTGTGTGCGTGTGTGCGTACAAGCGTGCGTATTTTGAAGTCAAAGCTAGTCAGAGTTGTTCTGACATGAACCGACCATATGGTAGATACCGTGGCCAGTCAGTCTATCCAGATATCTGTCATAAGGCCAGTTCAGGCTAGGAGCAGACTCGGACTGTTGCAAAATTGGACTGAATGTACACATTATCACATCTAGAGTATCCAACAGAGTGTATTTATGGTCTGAGCAGTCATGAACTAAGACTTGCATACACACAGACATATATATATATATATATATATATATGTATTTCTTATTTTATTGACGCACTGGCAACGTGCGGCTTCAATTTCCACATGCTATCCAGCCGACAGTCATGCACCCATTAATTTAATTTGTTGATCACCATCTCCCGGTCGGAGGATTGAACCACCATACTACAACTCCGCATAGCATCAGCAACCAGACATCTTTCCGCTAGACCACCGCGCCAAGACTAAAAGTCTAGGTTTGGCCGACCAGTTTTCACATGTCTGATATACTGTATGTATTTTTATTTTATTGACGCACTGGCAACGTGCGGCTTCAATTTCCATGTGCTAACTTAGCCGACAGTGATGCACCCGTTAGTTTAATTTGTTGATCACCATCTCCCGGTCGGGGTCGGGGGATCGAACCGCCATTCTGCAACTCCGCATAGCATCAGCAACCAGGCATCTTTCCACTGGACCACCGCACCAAGACTAAAAGTCAAGGATTGGCCGACCAGCTTTCACATGTCTGATATACTGACACACTGACGATTCATATGGGACTATCTGTGGATGCATCTGTCACAATCAATCCTAGGCTTTTACGCCTATTGTACTCTGACTCCAGCACGGCTCTGGCAGTATATGTATTTTTATTTTATTGAAGCACTGGCAACGTGCGGCTTCAATTTCCATGTGCTAACTTAGCCGACAGTGATGCACCCGTTAGTTTAATTTGTTGATCACCATCTCCCGGTCGGGGGATCGAACCGCCATTCTGCAACTCCGCATAGCATCAGCAAGTATATATGTTAAACTGACCTGAGAATTGACAATGTTGTCCAGTAAATCCGACTGGACATCGGCACTCAAAGCCACCAATGTGATCCCGACACTTGCCGCCATTCATACAGGGATTCTCCTCACAGTCGTTTATGTCCACTTCACACTGTGATCCTGAGCAAAAATATATTCATAGATTATTTGTATCACCTTTCTGCATTGTTGATGTCATCATCGGAGATGTTGTTGTCACCATTGCTATTGTTTGTTTGGGTGTTTGTTTGTTTGTGTGTTTGTTTCCTACTCTATTTTATTTATGTATTTATTTATTTATTTATTTATTTATTTATTTATTTATTTGATTGCGTTTGTTTATTTGTTTGTTTCTTTATTTGTTTGTTTGTTTGTTTGTTTGTTTGTTTGCTTGTATTTATCTACCTGTAAATCCCGGAAGACAAACACATTCGTAGTTAGGTCCTCTATCTACACATGTACTGTGTGACGTGTTACGGCATGGACTTGGTTGGCACAATTTGACCTGCAACGTTACCATGACAAAGAGAATAAACATTTCAAATATATTAATATGTGCGTGGTGTTGGTGATGTTGTGCGTGGTGGTGGTGATGTTGTGTGTGGTGGTGGTGATGTTGGTCGTAGTAGTAGTAGTAGTAGTAGTAGTAGTAGTAGTAGTAGTAGTAGTAGTAGTAGTAGTGGTAGCGGTAACGGTAGTAGTGGTAGTAGTTGTAGTGGTAGTAGTAGTAGTAGTAGTAGTAGTAGTAGTAGTAGTAGTAGTAGTAGTAGTAGTAGTAGTAGTAGTAGTAGTAGTAGTTAGTTAGTTTAGTTAGTTAGTTAGGCAGTAGTAGTAGTAGTAGTAGTAGTAGTAGTAGTAGTAGTAGTAGTAGTAGTAGTAGTAGTAGTAGTAGTAGTGGTAGTGGTAGTGGTGGTAGTAGTAGCAGTAGTAGTAGTAGTAGTGGTAGTAGTAGTAGTAGTAGTAGTAGTAGTAGTAGTAGTAGTAGTAGTAGTAGTAGTAGTAGTAGTAGTAGTAGTAGTAGTAGTAGTAGTAGTAGTAGTAGTAGTAGTAGTAGTAGTAGTAGTTGTAGTAGTAGTAGGTCGTCTAAAATAATTTGCACCACTGACCTTATTCTCACAGTTCCTGCCAGAATACCCCATGCCACAATCGCAATGGTATCCACCAAGCTCATTAATGCACACACCACCATTTTGGCACAGTTTTTGTGACTGACATTCACGATATCGTTTTCTACAATGTGTGCCACCATAGCCTGAGAAAAAGTATAAAAAGACAACTCAGCATTATTTTACCCAGTCAAACTAATGAGTGCATCAAATCTGTTGATCCTATATTGTTGCATACCGGAGTTGAGGCCATAAAATATGTACTCCGGTATGCACTTCATAACACATTTTGAAACTCAAATTATTTTTAACTTGCCGCAATATGATAGGATATGCTAGTTTGGATAACTTGTTGCCTTTAAGAGATATACGGTGTGTAGATTACGTACATTGTAACTTCTGACGTTTTTTCTAGCTATCGCCGTTAATAACGCAGTGCGTATACAATAAGTGAAATTCTACTTGTTAACTTACAACCCTAGTGGAACATGGAAGCTTAACAAAATGGGGTCTTGGTTCTTTTCCTATCAAAACCATACTAACTTTCTCTTTCTAATCGTTCTTCTCGGTTCTATGGATACGCAATCTGTCGTTTTTTTCTCTGTCTGAGAATGAGCTAAGCCACCTCTGCTGAGTCTACTCTAATGAGCGGGTCTTACTTTACGTCTTCCTATATTGACTTATATCAAATTTTCTTGTCGCCCGAAACTAGGCCTACAGTTGATGACCGGAGCTAGTCTCTGCCAGAGACTCTCTTGTCAACCGACAATAATGGGAGTCTATCACGGTGTGACTGTTCTGTGGTTAACTCTTTAGTGCGCAATGGGAAATGTTAGTTTACTATATCCGGGCGCTCCAGTAAGCTACTTAAAAGACATTCTAGTGTTTGCCGACTTACCTGTCACTCTATATGTCTTTATGGCAATACGGGCATTACACGACTTAGTTAACCGTGTCTCAAGCAGCATACGTCTTCTCTCACAAATGACAACTTGACTTGTCTATATCCAGGCGCGGACCTGGCCAGTGTCACAGGCTCTTCGTGTCTCAGTAGTTACCTTTGAATGAACCTAAGTCGTTTGGGCCACTGAAGGAAGACTTCTAACTTTCAAACGTAGCCTACACTACTTCGAACTTTGACATAATCGATATTCAAATGCTACCATAAGAACCACGACTCTACAGTTCTAAACAAAGATAGCTGCACCCTTACGGGCTGAAGATGAAAGGCATGTCTTGCACGACCGAATGACTATCATCAACACATATACCTGAAAATCGTTCAGTGAACAATAGCAGTTTTCTCAGAAGCCTTTAACAACCCTGACAAGGCCGGCGGGACCTTGTCTGCATCCTTGTCTTTTACCGATGGCGACCTGATACAGTCACATGATTATTACTTAAATAGTTTTACCGCCACAACGCTATAACTATCTCCACGAAACTTGTACTAGCATATCACCACGACCCTCTACCACTGTAAACAAATTAACAAACACGCATCCGCAACATGATTCTATTACGATTAAGTTAAACATATAAACATACCCTGATCAATTTTTGTTTATTTAACACAAAAAGCCTTTGAATTTGCTGTACTCGGTGCCAATATGTACAAAACGTGTAGAGGGCGCCACTGTACAAACCTGCTAACTGCGCTATGTACGGATCTAGAAGATGCCGGACTGGATACACTGACGAGTGACGACAAAAAAAAAAGACGGAGCTAAGGACTTTCAGAAGAAACAGTGTCCAAAGAAGCACTCATCCACCGTCGATCTAAACGCCACGCGACAATACCTTATTGCGACACGGTAGTAATGACAAAAACTAGTTTTTGGAGGCTCATGGCAATGTTACTAACTATGTTCTAATTTTCGTATGAACTTTGCATGCGCATATCCTGTTTAACATTATATCCTTCATACATCAACGATCAGCTTTCCATTTTCGTGAGAGTTTCTTTGATCACGACCGTGGGAGTCTGTTAAGCCATGTCGGTGGGAGTGTGTCTGCGTGGTCACCAGATAATGGACCTTTAAAGTTTTAGCCCCGCCCATATCTATCTAAACTCCGCCCACACTTCGCCTCGTTGGGATTGATCGATCCCAGAATGTCCTAACTATCAATTTCCTGAAAACTATACAGGTAACCTCTTGAATATTTTGTAACTAATTTGACTGGGTGCTGTTACTGCCTATATACAATTCATACAACAATGCATGGCCCGTTTTCAAATATGCGTTCGTGACGTACTTATCTACGTCATTCATGATATCATTCATTACAACGTCATTATACACGTCACGTAGTTGATTATGACGTCATATGATGGGCGCATACTCTGGAAAGGTGAATTAGATACACCATTATATGTATTTGATTAATTTTGTTTGGGCTGCTTCAAAACGTTAAAATGAGTGCATATTGTTCCACGCACAGACATGGGGTTTATGGATTAGCATTACAACATTTTAGTTTAAGTAAATGATGAAAAATACATTAATCTAGAAGCAATGCTAATGTAAAAAACACATTTTATAGATCATGGACGTCTTGGGAAAACTGGTAATAATTCTCCGGTCCATCATCAATGAAGACTCAGTTTATCCACCAATCATATGATGTCATAATCAACTACGTGACGTGTAGGATCACATCGTAATCAATTACGTCATGAGATCAGAATGGCATAGCTAAGTCCGTCACGTACGCTTACGTGATAGCGGAGTAAACGTTGTTGTACGAATTGCATGTCTTTACTATTTAATAAACATGCTGCTGAATATTTTGAAACCAATTTGTCTTAATTTAGTTTCAAAATATTCAACAGCTTACCTGTATAGTTTTCTGGAAATTGAGAGTCATGGGTTTCCGGGATCGACCGATCCCAACCCGGGCGAAGTGTGGGTGGAGCTTCGCTAAAGATGGGCGGGGCATAGCTAACACCGGAGTTCTCCATTAGCCGCATTGTTGAATCATTACAGTTGCATGTAAGCCCACTCGATAATGACACATCTTGTTAAAATGAAGATAACGTCTAACAATAAAGTAAAAGATTTTCTCAGCTTTCCCAAAGATTCCTTTCTTGAAATCACAAGAGACTCCATTAAAGAGCAGAGCTTAACTTTAAGACATGTCTGTGGTACAGCTTCTATTGTTCTGTTTACTTTGATGCCAGTAATCTCGGCTAATGCGCTTGAACTCGCCAACGGTGGCAAAGTAATCAAAAATACCGAGACGCCTTAATCCCGAGCACCGTGATAGGTTTATGTAGCAATGAAATCCACGGCTTCAGAGGGAGAAAAAGAGAGATGATGGAGATATGGCAAAACCTGTCTATAGTAGACACAGTGTGTGCCCGAGTCGTCTTGTTGATGGACCTTTCCAATATTGGCTATGCCACACCCATCTCTAACTAAGCTCCACACACACTTCACCTGTGCTGGGATCGATCCATCCTTGAACTCTCTGAGTATCAATTTCCAGAAAAATATACAGGTAAGCCTATGGCAGCAACAACGCCCAGTAAAATTAGCGACATAATGTTTATTAAATAGTAAAGCTATACAATTGATACAACGTGTATAGTTATTAAGCGCTTAAGACTGACTAAATCGAGTCCTTCATTCTGTAATTGAGTATACATATGATGGGTGAATAAACTGGAAAGGTCCATTGAGTGGTCATGTTAATCGAGTGGTCATGCTAATTGAGTGGTCATGTTAATTGCGTGGTGCTGTGAATCGAGTGACCATGTTAATCGAGTGGCCGTGTTAATCGAGTGGCCATGTTAATCGAGTGGCCATGTTAATCGAGTGGTCATGTTAATTGCGTGGTGCTGTGAATCGAGTGATCATGTTAATTGAGTGTTGTTGTGAATCGAGTGGTCATGTTAATTGAGTGGGCATGTTAATTGACTGGTGTTGTGAATCGAGTGGTCATGTTAATTAAGTGGTGTTGTGAATCGAGTGGTCATGTTAATTAAGTGGTGTTGTGAATCGAGTGGTCATGTTAATTAAGTGGTGTTGTGAATCGAGTGGTCATGTTAATTAAGTGGTGTTGTGAATCGAGTGGTCATGTTAATTAAGTGGTGTTGTGAATCGAGTGGTCATGTTAATTAAGTGTTGTTGTGAATCGAGTGGTCATGTTAATTAAGTGGTGTTGTGAATCGAGTGGTCATGTTAATTAAGTGGTGTTGTGAATCGAGTGGTCATGTTAATTAAGTGTTGTTGTGAATCGAGTGGTCATGTTAATTAAGTGGTGTTGTGAATCGAGTGGTCATGTTAATTAAGTGTTGTTGTGAATCGAGTGGTCATGTTAATTAAGTGGTGTTGTGAATCGAGTGGTCATGTTAATCGAGTGGTCATGTTAATCGAGTGGTCATGTTAATTGAGTGGTCATGTTAATCGAGTGGTCATGTTAATCGAGTGGTCATGTTAATCGAGTGGTCATGTTAATCGAGTGGTCATGTTAATCGAGTGGTCATGTTAATTGAGTGGTCATGTTAATCGAGTGGTCATGCTAATTGAGTGGTCATGTTAATTGAGTGGTCATGTTAATCGAGTGGTCATGCTAATTGAGTGGTCATGTTAATTGAGTGGTCATGTTAATCGAGTGGTCATGCTAATTGAGTGGTCATGTTAATTGAGTGGTCATGCTAATTGAGTGGTCATGCTAATTGAGTGGTCTTATGGCCACCTGTTTTAAAGAACCACCACTATTTTCACCCAACCCAATAACAACAAACCTATTTACGTTATATACACGTTAAGCGGTAATCATGTACTATTTGTTTTACATTTTGAATGATTTTTACCTCGTGCAGTCCTGTTTGCAGGTCATTGTAATTTTTATTGGATACAATAAAGAAGAATATGTGTCAAAAGGACCCGCTTTACAAAGCTAAGCCTTAGTAGTTGGAACCCACCCAGAAATAATTACGTATTTGACTGTGGAAACAATTGATCAACACCAAATCCGTACAACTACCAATAGAGTGATGGCAACCATTACAGACCTACGTCATAAAATATACTCCATGGACGGACACCATCTGTCACTCCAAGTATATGACGTCATAATTAATAGACCTTTGGAGCATTAGCGTATTTTGGGAAAATACCTTCCCGAAATGCATTGCGCATACCACTTCCGGCTGGTAACCGCGATAGCGGACGCGCACTCAGCATTATTTTACTGTCAAAATCAGATACAACCCACTATAAGCAGTTTATAGGAACAACTAATTTCATAGTAGCCTATTATTGAAGTCATACATCATTGGAAAGCCAAGTCAGTTTTCTATGCATTTCTGTTTTAGTTTATATAGTTTTGTAAAACGTAATACAGTTGATTGTAATTTTAAAATAGCCCCTATTGTCATACGCAAAAAACTGCGTGAAAATATTACAAAAATATTTACAAAAATATAAGAAATAATGCATTAGTGTTTAGACAAGTGAATGCGCTTTTAAATGACGCATGGCTTAAATAATATAGTGATATTAGTTTATCATAGAAACGGTTTAAATTGCGGTGTATTTTAGTGTAATAGTAACTCAATGCGAGTCAACTGCTTGTTGGCGGCGTTACCAGCCAGCAGTTGTTCTCTGAGCGTTCATCTAGGGGAATCCCGGAGTTATGATGTCAATGTGGGAAAGGTGTATTAGGCTAATCAATTACTTCATATGTAGGTTCGCGTCACAATGTCACAATGCACAGTGGCGTATAGATCTAGCTCCATGAACTGATTGAAAAGGCTGCCAAGTGTATGAATTGTATGTCTCCTATTTAATAAACATCCAGTTGAATATTCTGAAACCAATGGACCTTTCCAGTTTATCCATCCAACTTATGACGTCATGATCACCTACGTGACGTGTATGATGACGTCGTAATTATTATGTCATGAATACCTCGATTTAGTCCGTCTCAAACGCGTAATAGTCCGACACGTTGTACGAATTGTATGTAATAACTATTTAATAAACATTCTCTCGAATATTTTGAAATTAACTTGAATGGGCGTTGTTGCTGTCATAGGCAGGCAGTCAAATTAGTTTGAAAATATTCAACAGCTTACCGGTATAGTTTTGTGGAAATTGATAATCAGTGATCGATCGATCACAACATGAGGAAAGTGTGGGTGGAGCATGGCTAGAGATGGGCGGGGCATAGCTAAGACTGTGTTTTTTTGCTACAACACCCACTAAAATTTGTTTCAAAATATCCAACAGCTTCTATTGCATATTTACCTTGAAATCTGGCTCTAGTAAGTCACTGGTCAGTGTATATAGATTGATTCCAACACAAGTGCAAAGTGGGTGGAGCTTAGCTAGAAATGGGCGTGGCATAACTAGAGCTGGGTACCTCTATAAGGTGAATAGGCCTATCATCACATAGGCCTACAGTGCAGCCGTACTCAGCTTGAGAAATTAACCCTTTGACATATATTGACCAGAAACGACACTCTTTATGATGTAAGACATATTGTCTTGAATATTCCAAGACTAATGGAGGATTCCAGTTTATCCATCAATCATATGACGTCATAATCAACGACGTATAGGCTGACATCATTAACAATTACGTCATAAATGACGTAAAAAAGTTCGTCACAAACGCTTAATTGATGATGAGCTAAGCGTAGCGATATGAATTACATGTATTTACTATTTAATAAACGTTAATTGAATATTTTGAAACTGATTTGACTGGACGCTGTTGCTGGCATAGGCAGCAACAGCACCCAGTCAAATTTGTTTCAAACTATTCAATAGCTTACCTTGTATAGTTTTTTGGAAATTGAGGTTCAGAGAGTTCGGCGATCGATTGACCCAAATACTGCCAGAGTGTGGGTGGAGCTGAGCTAGAGATCGGCGGGTCATAGCTAAAACTGAATTCTTCCACTCGACTTGCAGCTGTTGCTAGCTAGCAACTGCTAGGAGTCAACTTTATTTCAAAATATTATAAGCCTTCCTGTGCGCAGGCCTGGTTATCTTGAATTTGAGACACTGGGAATTCAACGGTTAACCCTAACCACTATGATGTCAATATTCTATCAATTACTGCGTCAATAAAAAAAAAAGCAACTGGTGCCAATCTTTAAAACAATTTGGTGGACGATGTTGCTGTGTATGACAGCAACATCTTCCGTCAGATTTGTTGAAAAATTAACACCAGTTCATGTATTAATTAAAAACTTAAAAGTCTTGACATTAGAGTGGCACGGGTTAATGGTTAAGGACCTGGTTACGCGCTAGGATATTGAATTATTCCTCATTTCCTATCAGCTCCGTTATAGCACATTTTCGCCTCTTGGGAGAAATTTCGCCTCCATATTATTTTTATTTAGCTGAAAGATTACCCACGTAATGGCCAGTACCCAGGTCCTTTATGGGTGCGTTGCCAGGGGTTGAGAAACTATCAAATGTGAATTGGGGCGCGTGGATATATTTACGGGGATAATATCCTTTTTATGAGAAAGATAATCATCATCAAATCAACAGAAACGCTAGACCAAATTACATAGAGTACAAGCTATTGGAAAAAATTTATTTGAAAACTAATTGTACGTGCTTCCGTGCATACATACGTGTGCACCATACGTGCGGGGGTGCCAGCGTGCGTGCGTGTGCGCGTGCGTGTGTGCGCGCATGCGTGTGTGCCAGCGCGCGAGCGTGTGTGCGCGCACGTCACGGCGACCTTGTGTGTGCTTCCGTGCGTGCGCGCGTGCGTGTGGGAGTGCGTGCAGAAGACAGGTGAGTGAGTGGACGGTAGGGTAGGCCTACGGGGATGTGGGGAGAGTAGTGGTTCGAAAATTAAATAACGTCGGAAGTAGGCCTATTTAATAAAACATTGTCAGTATTTAAAATGTGACTGTAATTGCTGGCTGAAAGTTTTATTTAAAAAAGCCAATAGTGGTCTATATAGCCCCAGAATGACATAAACCATGCACTTTGTAGTACAAACATGCTTTGGCATCAACTTCATGAAGGTAGTTTATGACCATTTGCTATGTAACATTTACATCATGAACACAAGCTGAGGCGGCACTTTTTGCCAGCATTTGCATAAATCTAAGATGGCTGTAGCTAGCGTGTAGTAACGTGACGTAGCCGATCATATCTCAAGTTCTGGTCCACATATTTTTTATGATGTCTAAATGTGTGTTTTTGATGATACGGTACCTGGTAGAGCAGTGATCCTGGTGCTGCGAGGTCAAGGGCAGTCACTATAGCAGAGGTCAATGACATTTTGACCAATTTTAGGTAGCATTCGGCCATATCTCTAGATAAGATATCGTCACATTCTTAGCGTCTAGAGGTATGTTTATGATGCTGGGCTATCCAATAATAAGACAGTGATCTTGGAGATGTGGTGTCAAGCTCACACCCCATAGCCATTTTTACTGTTTTGGTAAATTTTCCGATGTCAGCCTTTAACAAAGGGTCAAGTTTAGATATCAGGCTCATGATATGGACAGCAAATGTGCCATCAACGTGGATGTTTGTATTATAATATGCAGGCTCCATATCATTTTGTGGGGCGTAGCTAACCAATGTTAGGCTGTAGGGTCAGAGCAACCATCTCTTCGTATTTATCAGAAAAATGCAGATTTTTTAACATGCATCCGGATTTCCGGACAACCTGTAAAATATCCTGATTTTTATGCCTTTGCAATTTGTAATAGACAATGTATAGTTTAAATTGATGATTTATATGCAAGCATTGGAAGAGACAAATCGCACTCGTCAGCTATGTCCGAAAAGGGCATACCGTGCGCTCTCGGTCGTTCGCTCTCGCTCGTGTCCAAACTTATTTTCCGGACAAAATATCACGACAAGCTGGTCACCCTGCTTTTTGATCCTGCTTAGATCTACGTGATGTGAAGTTTGTACAGAGCCACTCGTGATGCCAGTTACTCACCATGAGGAGCTAACCAAGTTCATCCGTGATCCAAGATCGTTCTTGAAAAACTGTTCACATAACCCGTAAGTAATGCGTAAAATCAGACAATATTTTCAACTAATAACCCAGTCCAGAACCAAATTATTGAACCTACACGTCCACGACGAATCTATAAGCACGTATTCTCCAACCTATACTTAAATAACAATCTTGTTGATGCTGCGGCAGTCTTACAAGTCAGCACGAACTATTACCTCAACTTATGTTATTAATATAGTGTATAATTAGAACTTGCAACTCAGTAGGCATATATTTCTCGACCCTTCGAGGTGCTTCTAAATACAGGAAGAATCTACGATCCACGAATATGATAGCAGGGAAGTGGACAGATGCAATGCCCCAGCTGGAGAAATGCACTACTACTTGGGGCCCTATGGTTGAAATCATGGCCCTGTAAACGATCCAGACCGATCATGTGCAGTTTGATTTAAACTTGGCTCAAATAATACTTCAATATGCACCAGAAGGGAAGAGGGTGGTGGTGGTGGTTCTGGTGGTGGTGGCGGCGGTGGTAGTGATCACGTGGGAACGACTCCACCCCATCCCACCCTATACCTAATGAATATGTAATGAATACTGCTACCATAGGCAGCAAAGGTTTTCACTCGAACTAATTTCCAACCATTCAACCGCTTACATGTACCTGCATGGTCCACTGAAAATTAGAAAAGTCATTTGATGACTATGAAATGACAAGTCAGGGCTGAAATGCTAAATATGCCTATGGAACAATTAGGGCACAACAGCTGGCCTCCATCTGATGGAGTGAGCACACTCCACATGGATAAAACAAAACCTGTATCAGGAAATAATTGTGATTGCAATAATATTAATAGGCCATAATTGAATTGTGAACTATATGCATTTATTTGCCATACAATCAGGACATATTTGGTGCGATGTTCGCAGACCCATCATATTGTTGTTTGCATAGACCCCCTTGATGTCAGTACACGGGAAACTGGCTTCGGTTGTTTCCAACTTGGTAAGAGTTTCGTATCTCTGAACAATTAGATTGCATATTCAGAAATTGTGGCATCTTATTACCCAGCATCTAATATTCCAAATAATTTCTGTTGGAGGGGGACAACCAGACCCCTTCCCTATATCTTGAGTACTGGTGGGAGATTCCCTGGCCTAAATCCAAATTAGACCCGATTGAGAATTTTCTGGCGAGCCAATGACTTCCCGAAATTGTAGGCTTTAACATGTTTAAAATACCAGCCGTATGATAGAAGCCTGCCAGCGGCATGTCACAGTTATTGCTATCGTACATCTTCACCATCGACTCTTAAATTACGGCGAAATGGAATCTGTTACGTCTGTTAGTGTGCAAGACAATTCCATTATGTGTCTAAGTCATCTGAACCCTGTTGCCGTGCGGTCCAAGCAGTCTTCTAGTTGTTTCCACACAGAGATGAAATTACATCGCGGCATGTAAGACTGTCAAACTGGAAACACATGAACGAGCGTTGCCCAAATGCAGGGCTATTATGTGCAGAGGAATGTACCTAAAGTTTTTCCCACACTCGAACGCGATTCAGAGCTCGCGAAGATCATTCGGATGTTAAATGGCATGCCACTTACCAGACTATCACTGTAAGTTGTCTGGATCAAAGCACCCGTGCTGCCATTGGTAGCTTGATCTACATGATGGACGAAAATGCAAGTATCAGTCTGATCAGCCTCCTAGTAGAAATAAGGGGAGATTGAAGCTAGGTACTCACTTCGTCGACAGCTGACAACAGTTGCGCCACGATTTGATGTCAACTGCTTTTCTGGTTGAAGCTATTTCCTCTCAATTTTTTGACTAATGAGTGTGAACAGTTGAGCTTTGTTGGCACCAACTCCCAGAAAGTATTTTGTTACCTTGGTCTCGGCAGTGGCACAACCTTTGGTAGGCTTGCTCACGAATGCGTTAATGGTCAAGAAACGCTCAATTTCCTGCTTAGGCAGTCCTTATTTCTAGGCTAAGAGAAGACTATTTTTGAAATTTTACCACTGGAATTCTCAACAAATCGTCTTCTCTTGATCGGTAAATGTATGTTTCTCCACGCCATTGCATAGTCCCTTTAACCATTAAAATAATAACGTGACACAAGAGAGGTTAAGGCAAGTCAACTAGAAGCATTTCTATTATAAATGATGCTATGATGGATCTATTTCACAATAGTGTTTAAATACGTATTGATTGATGTATTTGACAAGATTCGCTCTGTACATAAATAATAGTTACATTTTGATGAAATGTATAACGCTTTGGTGGCTAATGCACCTTTCCAGTTTTAGCTATGCCCCACCCATCTCTAGCTAATCTCCACCCACGTTTCGCCTGTGTTGGGATCGATCGATACCTGAACTAACTCCTTGACTATCAATGTCCAGCAAACTATACAAGTAAGTTATTGAATACTTTGAAGGTAATTTGACTGCCTATGACAGCCACAGCGCCAAGTCAAATTAGTTTCAAAATATTCAACATAATGTTTATTAAATGGTAAAGACATACACTTCGTACAAGAACGCATAGTCCGTTTTTAATTAATCGTTCGTGATGTACTTATCTATGTTATTCATGACGTCATTGATTATGACGTCATCCTACACGTCACGTAATTGATTATGACATCATATGATGGCTGAATAAACTGGAAAGGTCCATTACGTTGTCAGTTTAACCGTTTGCTGGTTAATGAATTCTTCTCTCTAATGGTAATGAATTTGTTAGACAAGCGTTTTGTGAGGTGTACAGGCGTGTATGACATACCCAGACAATGTAGGCCTAGGGACTTCTCTCGCGTCGCTCGTGAAAATACAAATGCTATACTGTACTAAGTTTGCACCGATCATACACGCTGTACACAAAACACGTGTACGCCCCGATAAAATATTAACAATAATACAATAATAGCTAAACCGAAAAGCATTCGTCTACACCGCGAGAGTTTAGACGTCTATTACATATCCACAGTATAGTCCAGTCAAGATATGCCACATTGGGGCTCAACCCGGAACAAATTGCCACAGAAGATATTTCAATTGCATCAAGTCAAGGGATGCACCAAGAACACCTGGAAAAACATCTACTCAAATATACCCGGGGGGAAGCGTCTCAAAAATGCATTATTATGAACATTATGGTCCGCCATTGTGAAAAAGTTATTTCTCATCCACATTGGTTCAATCACGCTTACAATCTTATGTTTTGAAGGTCAAGGGATATTTTAAAACATGTGATACCACCCAGATGGATCTTTATATGAAAATATGTAAATTAGGTCAGGAACCCACCCCATCCTACTTTTCACTCTCGATTCCTGTACCCTCACTGTTTTCACCGTAATGGTTCTAAGCCTCCTGTGCAAAGAGGCACCTGCACCTTTCCGATTTTATCCACATTCAACCCCTGCACCCCTGCCCCGTCCACCTCCTCTATTATGCAAGCCACAAGGCCACGTGTTCTTGCCCCTCTTCAGCTGGGACTTGGCGTACAGATGCATCACCACTTTGAATCTCGTTTTCTCATCGACTCCATTCATGAACATGGTTTTAGCTGTTCGTACTCAGAGGAGCAGAAATGTGAACGAAGTGTTCCCGTCAAACTTGGAACAGATTTGCCTACTCGTGACCACGACCAATACCGCCAGTTCATGGCTGACAATGTTGACCATAACATTGCCACACTTAACGGAACTGGCACGTTTCATGGAATGGGACTGATAGTTACCACCACTCCAAGTCAACTCCGCAGTAAAGCCATACCTAGAGTCATTGCATCTTCAGAAGATATTAAAGATGTTGGTAAGATCAGCATCTGATACCTCAAAACTCAACAGGCGAACTCAAACCCTTTGGCCTATAGGGAGTTAGTAGATGTTGGAAATATTGATCGAACAGCCACGGTTGATGTTTTATGACAGACATCACTTTTGCTAAGTTCTCCAAGACCTGCCTGGTCAGGTATGCAGGTATGATGCAAATGATCCAGGATGACTTGTATCCCAACTATTTAACATGACTGTATTCAACCCTGCACTTCGTTTGTGAATAAGCAAAGCAGTATGGGGTAACCCTAGTTGTGACCTTCGACCAACCACTTTGGTAGAAAGCGGTAACCATCATCAATTACGCATCCACTCGAAGTAACCTGAAATCTGTTGTTCTGAGGTTAGGGGGATTCCATCTTCAAATGAGTTTTCTTGGCTGCATTGGCCATCTTATGGCTGAGTCTGACCTGGTGGAGCTAGTTGTAAACATTTTGCAAGCAATACAGTGAAGCACATTCTCACTTGTAAAGCCTTTTCAAGAGCACTCTGAAGGCACCTTTTGGTGGATGCAGCCCTGAACATAGTACGTTGTGAATGCATTCAATCCATACCAAGAAGATGATCATTCCAATCCACCACAAGAGGAAGAACAGGATCAGCAACCATGCCCAGTCACTGATTTGTCAGCAGCTCGGATTCTGTTGGATGATATTCCTTCAGTAAAGTCCGCCATTGGTGCAGTTCTTGAATCAAAGGCCCTTGACAACATTCACAAAACGGTTGAGAATGAGAAACAATCCATGGAATGCCTTAGAACAGCACCGCTATGGCTTCAATACATGGATATGGTAGACACATTGCAGCCTTTCATCAAGGCTGGCCGTACTGGTAATTCGACGGTTCATCTTCAGACTGTAGAAAACATGTTGCCATTTCTTGCTGCGACTGGGCATACTCATTATGCCAAGTCTGCCTATGTGTATCTCCAGATGATGGACGATCTAAGAGAGCAACACCCCAATGTGTACAGCAGATTTATGAGTGGAAATCACGTCATTAGAACAAGTGATCAATACTGGGGTGGTCTCTCAACAGATTTAGTCATCGACCAAGTTCTCATGCGGAATGTAGAAAACGATAAGAGGTAGTACAAGAGACAGAGGAATAACAGAGACGGATAAGCGAAGTCAAGGACACATTTGTGCTGCTTAAAGTATTAAAGGAGTATGACCCATTTGGTTCTGATCCATCTCTGTGTAATACTGGGAGCAATATTGTGAGCGGAGTAGTGGTAACAAAATCAGTCAATGTTGATACTGCAGGACAAGTAGGAAAAGACATACTATGCGCCATGAAAGGTCAAAATGTGCAGGACTACACATTTCATCGCAAGCATCAAGCTGTTACATTAGCTACACAAACAGTCATCCATGCCCATGTACAGATTGATCCACAATTGCTATTTCAGCGACTTGCAGTGTTTGCTGTGAATGACACACACACACACACACACACACACACACACACACACACACACACACACACACACACACACACACACACACACACACACACACACACACACACACACACACACACACACACACACACACACACACACACACACACACACACACACACACACACACACACACACACACACACACACACACACACACACACACACACACACACACACACACACACACACACACACACACACACACACACACACACACACACACACACACACACACACACACACACACACACACACACACACACACACACACACACACACACACACACACACACACACACACACACACACACACACACACACACACACACACACACACACACACACACACACACACACACACACACACACACACACACACACACACACACACACACACACACACACACACACACACACACACACACACACACACACACACACACACACACACACACACACACACACACACACACACACACACACACACACACACACACACACACACACACACACACACACACACACACACACACACACACACACACACACACACACACACACACACACACACACACACACACACACACACACACACACACACACACACACACACACACACACACACACACACACACACACACACACACACACACACACACACACACACACACACACACACACACACACACACACACACACACACACACACACACACACACACACACACACACACACACACACACACACACACACACACACACACACACACACACACACACACACACACACACACACACACACACACACACACACACACACACACACACACACACACACACACACACACACACACACACACACACACACACACACACACACACACACACACACACACACACACACACACACACACACACACACACACACACACACACACACACACACACACACACACACACACACACACACACACACACACACACACACACACACACACACACACACACACACACACACGCAGATCCTGGATCACTCTTCAAGTATGAACTGTGCACTTACCAGCCAGCCCTTTTCGACTCATCATTGCTACCAAGAAAGAAAACCAAGCTGGTTCCTGTGATACAATATGGAACATTGTTAAAAAAATGCGGAATCATCTAAACAAAGAGAAGAGGGGCCGGGGCATCATTTGCCTGTGCTGTCATCTGAGGAGTTGACAGTTAGCACAGCATATGTCTTGGATGGAAGGGCTTTGCTCCAGCGCGTATCTTGGCCAGATTGACTTGAATTCCAGCGCATTTGCCAGGTGTATGGTGACTACATGAACAAAAGGTATACGCATGCAACTGTTGCGTTTGACGGCTATGATATAATGGCCTATCAATACAGGGTGGAACCCATCAGAGACGCTCAGGGGCAAAGATTGGTTCTACAGTGAACTTCGCAAGTCAAACGGTCAACATGTCCAAGAAGGAAGAATTCCTTGCCAACAACACCATTAAACACAGGTTTATAAACCTGCTAGGTGAAATGCTAAAGCAAGCCGGCTACAGAACAGTTTATGTAAAATGAGATGCGGAGGTGTTCATCGTACAAACTGCTGTTGAGTCTGCAAAATCAGTCGTAAACCGTCGTTGTTGAGGATGATACTGGCATTTTAATCCTTCTATGCTATCCTGAAGATATGGAATCAAAAGCATTATCATTCACAACAGAGCCAAAGAAGACCTCATCGAAAAATCGTTCCTAGGAGATAAAAAATACCAAAGCTGCTTTAGGCATTGAACTTTTCTCTAAACCTGTTTGTTCACGGAATGCTGGGTTATGATACAATCTCACATCTCCATGGCATTGGGAAAGGTGTGGTTCTAAAGAAAGCTATTGAAAATCCACGTTTAGCACAGCTTGTTGAGAACATGACACACCCTAACTGTCAGCGAGAGGATATTTTGGGCGTTGTGAGAAAGCTCTGGTCATCATCTACAACGACTCTGAGGAAGTCAGTCTGCCAAACAAACGACTTTGCGAGAAGGCGGTGAAGAGTCTCAAATGTATTGAACCACAGGGCTTACCCCCAACATCTGCAGCTGCTCAATGTCACAGCTTGCGTGTGTATTACCAAATTCAAGTTTGGAAAGGTTGCCATGGTGAACCAGATCCGGTGGATTTTGGCTCGAAAATATGTGATGGCTTGCTACTTCCAGTCCTAACGGATAAGAAACCATCACCAAAGGACGTAATCGAGGTTGTTAGGTGCAACTGTAAGTCAGGATGAAGCACCACCATATACACATGCAAAAAGCATGGACTGGGGCGCTCATATTCCTGTGGACAAGGCAAAGGAATTATTTGCAGCAATTCACCAGAAGTTGGTCATAACTATGATGAATGACTACTACGAACAGTCATGGAGGAGGTGGAACAATCTGTTTCATTTGCACAATTACTAATTAATAGGAGATATAGGTTCCAATTGAAAGACGCCAAGTTCCAGGGTCTTCTCTGACCAACACATCCTTGGGTAGGACCCTTGTCGGATTACCTTTGACGAGTCATTGCAGTGATACAAGTGTAAATAGGTGTTATTTTTGGGAAGGACAAAAGCGAATCTGTAAATATTTCTATAAAGAAGTAAAAGAGAGCATGTGGCATGGGCCCTAATGCCTGCAAATGAATCATTGACCTTTAAAACACAGGATTGGAAACTCGATTGAACCAATATGGATGAGTAATTGAAAGTTATTGCTGAAATATTTTTTTCACAATGGCGAACCCTAATTTGCATAATAATGTATTTTTCAATCTCTTCCCCGTGTATATTTTGGTAGCTTTTTCAGAGATTCTCGGTGCACGTCTTGACATGATTGATGCAAGTGAAAAAAATCGATGTGTTCCGGGTTGAGTAACAATTTGACTGGACTAATACTGTCAATACAGGAATTATTTCTAGCTATGCCCCGCCCCGCCCATTTGTAGCTAAGCCCCGCCAATGTTTTGCGCATCTTGGGATCGATTTATATACTTTGAAGCGTGAAAACTCAGAACCCCATCTTCAAGGTAAGCTGTAGAATATTTCTAAACAGGCTGACTGGGTGTTAGTCAAATTACTTTTTAAATATCCCTAATCAATGTTTATTAAATTGTAAATACATACAATTCCTACACATTACGGACTATTCAATGTTCACGATGCCACTAGATACGGCATTCGTTATGCATTTTGCTTGTACCGTTAGCCTACATGCACCGTAATTGAATATGACGACATATACTTAAGTGGCAGATCAGATCCACCCATTAGTTGTCTTTTCTTGCCCCAATATGACGTCACGCGTCACTATGTCATGACACTGTTTGAACAACCTCTCAAATCATAGCCTACCTGGTGTACAATAGCATTTATATCCATTGACGTCATCTACACAAATGCCGTGCTTGCAGGGCCCTGCCCTACAGTCATCGATGTTGACCTCGCAGTCGTGACCTCCGTATCCAGGGAGACACGTGCAGTTGTACTGAGATTTGTCACCAATGCACGTGCCGTTATTAACACATGGGTTTGGATGACACAATGAAGTCATCCGCTGTTCGCATCTTCTACCGGTGTATTCTGCGAAATAATATGCAATTCCGGTAATAATAATAATAATAATAATAATAATAATAATAATAATAATAATAATAATAATAATAATTAACACAAATATTTGGGAAATAGTTATTCACATTAATTTATGCTATGTCAAGATTTCCATTTTAACCTTTGAAATTCCAGTGTCTCAATTTCCCAAAGAAATTTTGAACATTTTGAAACTAATTTTACTGGAACCAGTCGCAACTATAGGCAGTAACAGCGCACACAAAAATTACTTTCAAAATATTCAACAGAAAATTTCTTGCATTATAAGCAACTATCCCCTGTGCTTTTCACCTGCTACATTGGAATCTGCGCAGTAAAATTTCACAAAACCAACCCCAAACCACCCCCACCCCCGCCTCAACACACACCAGTGTTCATTACTGGGTATGCCGCTAGAGATGGAATACGCCGACGATGTGGACTTCATAGACGAAGAAAAGAAACCACTTGACTAGCCACTCCAAAAATACAATATTGAGTTCACTGCTGTGCACTGCTTATAGCATTGCTGCACGCTGCATCATGGGGAACATATTTTCCAGTCCTTTTGGAAGCTATGGATTCGTAGATCAACGATGCCCTTGAAAGAAGAAGTACGTTTAAACAACGCAACCTGCGCCTCTTTGATGCTGTTAACTGTAACAGTTGGACAACCCCAAAGGCAGCTCTAAATAAAAGATGTGTAATACACAGCCGCTGTCCGTAAAATTCGCCCAGCAAAGATGGTCGTGTTTGGCCATGTACTAAGGATGTCAGAAGATACGCCAGCCTTGCGTTCCATAGTGAAAACACTCCAGAGCGCTCTGCGTGGCTTTTCTCGTTTTGTCTATTATGTGATATAATTAATGCGAAAATAGCAGATTGTCAATATTTTGCGGATTAGCAAAACGTTTTGGATTGTTTTCCCTATGGAACGCAAGGCTGTACAGAGAGCCTTGGAATTCTCGCTACTGGGAGCCAGCACATATAAAGCGAGGAGATGACGTCATTACATACATATGTTAAGCGTGCTGTGAGGTGGCCTCAAGAATACAGGACTTCAGATCAAGAATGGACCACAGGAAGCTAAAGAGTTTGGCTGAGGACACGATGCAGTGTCAAATGCGAAGTACGATTGATTTTATAGCCATAGAATAACCTAACCATACATACATACAGACAGACTATTTGTTGTTTCTGGTATGTGCGCGTTCAAGGGTTAAGACGTGTATTGCGTTCTAAATCAGTTCCATCCATTTCTGCTTTGCTAATGAGTTAAACTTAAACTTAATCAACTCGATTTCCAATAAACTTATGTTCTCAGAAACAAAATTAAAAATACCACAAAGTAAAATAATTAACTAAGTAGACCTAGCGGAAAAATGAATCTTTCTATCAAGGGGATAAAGAGAATTGAATCTTGAAAAGACACGAGAATGACCATATTAAAACCCAACACTATGATTTCACGCGTAATGAGATAATATGAAGCTCCGAGTCATCTGTATGGGGAATAGTTAACAAAAAAATAATCCCTCTTCAATCAGAATTGTCTTAAAATTTTAAACGGACGCGTGCAAAATGAGGACAAGAATTTGCTGATGGTATCATGGACCGATCGATCGAGTACATTTTGAAGTCTGTACGAGGCTAGTTAAACAGGTGTTGACATGATATCAAAATGACCGCGATCCATAGTGGTGCGCTTACAGCGCCACTACGGAGTTAGACTGGGTCTCGGCTCGGCTAGTCTCCAAAGTAAATTCTGTGTAACAGTCCAATCGTAAACAGATGGCTGTCATCACGTTATAGGAGTCTTCTCGGTACGAGGCCACGCGTTTTTAGATTGCGGCATATACAGCCACTGTCCGACAATGAAATACAGTTAGCACTTAGCAAAGACAAAGTACATTTCCCTCGTCTATAATGCATACACATTTCTCACATATGTCACAATACCAATACCTTGATAATGCAGCTTACTGGTTGATGTTGGACCGATAGGGCAAGGTATCATCCCCCGCCGGTCCAGTAAGCGTCGTCATCTGGGCATACTATACAAGCATATCTTTACGTTCTGGACACTGAGATGACCTCTGACGTCATTACACTTAGCTGCTGGCTACTTGGGACAGACAGGTGACATTTGGCGTCATTACACTTACCTACTGGACACAGGCAGATGGATTCTGACGTCATTACACTTACCCACTGGACAGAGACAGATGGATTCTGACGTCATAAAACTTACCTACTGGTCACAGACAGATGATTCATACGTCAGTACACTTACCTACTGGACACATAGAGATGGATTCTGATGTCATTACACTTACCTACTGGACACAGACAGATGGATTCTGAAGTCATTACACTTACCTACTGGACACAGGCAGATGATTCTGACGTCATTACACTTACCTATTGGACACAGACAGATGGATTCTGACGTCATTACACATACCTACTGGAGACACAGATGTATTCTGATGTCATTACACTTTCCTACTGGACACAAAGAGATGGATTCTGACGTCATTACACTTACATACTGGACATAGACAGATGGATTCTGAAGTCATTACACTTACCTACTGGACACAGACAGATGAACTCTGACGTCATTACACTTAGCTACTGGCTACTTGGGACAGACAGGTGACATTTGGCGTCATTACACTTACCTACTGGACACAGACAGATGGATTCTGACGTCATTACACTTACCTACTGGACACACAGATGGATTCTGAAGTCATTACACTTACCTACTGGACACAGGTAGATGGATTCTTACGTCAGTACCCTTACCTACTGGTCACAGAAAGATGGATTCTGACGGCATTACACTTACCTACTGGACACAGACAGATGGATTCTTACGTCATTACACTTACCTACTGGTCACAGAAAGATGGATTCAATCGTCATTATACTTACCTACTGGGCACACAGATAGATTCTGGTGTCATTACGCTTACCTACTGGACAGAGACAGATGGATTCTGACGTCATTACACTTACCTACTGGACAAACAGATGGATTCTGATGTCATTACACTTTCCTACTGGACACAAACAGATGGATTCTGATGTCATTACACTTGCCTACTGGTCACAGGCCGGTGGATTCTAACGCCATAACACTTAGCTACTGGACCGAGACAGATGGAGTCTGACGTTATTACACTTACCTACTGGACACAGACAGATGGATTCTGACGCCATTACACTTAACTACTTGACACAGACAGAGGGATTCTGACATCATTGCACTTCCCTACTGGACATAGACAGATGAATTCTGACGTCATTACACTTACCTACTAGACACAGACAGATGGATTCTTACGTCATTACACTTACCTACTGGACACGGACAGATGGATTCTGACGTCATTACACTTACCTACTGGTCACAGAAAGATGGATTCAATCGTCATTATACTTACCTACTGGGCACACAGATAGATTCTGGTGTCATTACGCTTACCTACTGGACAGAGACAGATGGATTCTGACGTCATTACACTTACCTACTGGACAAACAGATGGATTCTGATGTCATTACACTTTCCTACTGGACACAAACAGATGGATTCTGATGTCATTACACTTGCCTACTGGTCACAGGCCGGTGGATTCTAACGCCATAACACTTAGCTGCTGGACCGAGACAGATGGAGTCTGACGTCATTACACTTACCTACTGGACACAGACAGATGGATTCTGACGCCATTACACTTAACTACTTGACACAGACAGAGGGATTCTGACATCATTGCACTTCCCTACTGGACATAGACAGATGAATTCTGACGTCATTACACTTACCTACTAGACACAGACAGATGGATTCTTACGTCATTACACTTACCTACTGGACACGGACAGATGGATTCTGACGTCATTACACTTACTTACTGGACACAGACAGCTGGATTCTGACGTCATTACACTTACCTATTGGACACAGACAGGTGGATTCTGACTTCATTACACTTACCTACTGGACACACAGATGTATTCTGACGTCATTACACTTACCTACTGGATACAGATGGATGGATCCTGACGTCATTACACTTACCTACTGGTCACAGACAGATGGATTCAGACGGCATTACACTTACCTACTGGACACGGACAGATGGATTCTGACGTCATTACGCTTACCTACTGGACACAGACAAATGAATTCTGACGTCATTACACTTACCTACTGGACACATACAGATGGATTCTGACGTCATTACACTTACCTACTAGACACAGACAGCTGGATTCTGACGTCATTACACTTACCTATTTGACACAGACAGGTGGATTCCGACGTCATTACACTTACCTACTGGACACACAGATGTATTCTGACGTCATAACACTTACCTACTGGATACAGATAGATGGATCCTGACGTCATTACACTTACCTACTGGTCACAGACAGATAGATTCTGACGTCATTACACTTACCTACTAGACACAGACAGATGGATTCTTACGTCATTACACTTACCTACTGGACACGGACAGATGGATTCTGACGTCATTACACTTACTTACTGGACACAGACGGCTGGATTCTGACGTCATTACACTTACCTATTGGACACAGACAGGTGGATTCTGACGTCATTACACTTACCTACTGGACACACAGATGTATTCTGACGTCATTACACTTACCTACTGGATACAGATGGATGGATCCTGACGTCATTACACTTACCTACTGGTCACAGACAGATGGATTCAGATGGCATTACACTTACCTACTGGACACAGACAGATGGATTCTTACGTCATTACACTTACCTACTGGACACGGACAGATGGATTCTCACGTCATTACGCTTACCTACTGGACACAGACAAATGAATTCTGACGTCATTACACTTACCTACTGGACACATACAGATGGATTCTGACGTCATTACACTTACCTATTTGACACAGACAGGTGGATTCCGACGTTATTACACTTACCTACTGGACACACAGATGTATTCTGACGTCATAACACTTACCTACTGGATACAGATAGATGGATCCTGACGTCATTACACTTACCTACCGGTCACAGACAGATAGATTCTGACGTCATTACACTTACCTACTGGTCACAGACAGATGGATTCTGACGGCATTACACTTACCTACTGGACACAGACAGATGGATTCTGACGTCATTACACTTACCTACTGGACACAGGCAGGTGTATTCAGATGATGTATTCTTTTCTGCGTGTTGTGACAAGCATGAGCCGCCATGAAGACATGGATTACTATAGCATCCATCTGTATCCTCGCAAAATTTCCCCTGGTAGCCTTGGCAACATGTGCAAAGATATTGAGTCTATGGAAAGACAACATCGTGGCTTATGCGAAAACATTATTAATGTAAATGCTATTTGTAATTGAAATTTTTATATCACACTGTTCCAATTGCATTTCTGAAACAAAATTTAAATTAAATGTAATGAGAAATCTCTTTAAATATAGTTAAGCAAAAGCAACTCATGTAAAGTTACACTAAAATCTACAGATCCATTGATCAATACGACTAAAAAACCTTAATCAAGACGTATGCCTACCACCGTTGACCACGACACTGTTGCAATAGACGAAATGATTGATGCATTATTTATATACATGACATCCATTTTCGCTATAAATTTCAACTCAAAGTGAAATAGTGGATACGAATCCGGCTTTAACAGCAACATCTATTTATCTGGTTCGCCCGCCCTTGTCCAAGTTTGCTCTAACTCTCAACCACCCCCTATGACAGATATTTGAACAGAGGGACGGGTCGATGCGCCCGTCTGTCCAAATTCTTGGCATATGGCCGGTTGAACGCCAGGGTAGACTCGGACTAGTTTGCGCATGCACATAACCAGGAATTTTGGCTAAAAAATCTTAACATTACGACTGAAAACTAAGCCTTACTTCGTTAGATGCGCTGGAACATATACCATGCCCAGAGCAGTTGCCTGGCCCTTCCTCCGAACATTGGACGCGCTTCACTGTGAGGTTCAGCCTGAGCCCAAACTCACAATGGATTAAGGGATCGCTGGATGAATTGACTGGGAATAGAAGATACAATAATCCAATTTAAAGTCTGGTTCGAACACACTTTCCATACTGTCGCAGATTAACAACATAGAATCGGCTAACTGACAATTCCCAGATTGTCGCAGATTGGGAAAATAGAATCGACTACGTGTCACAAAAACGCAGATCGCTTACAGCTGGTTACATATTTTATAGGAAGCAGGCATAAATGGGTCGAGTTGACGAAAATGCACCAGGTGTTGTCAGACGTCTTTGTCAGTAAATATTTGTGAACTTGGGTTGTATTTACGAACTTGTTTATCATTGACCTATTTCCAGTAGTGGAAACTATAATGAACCTTTCCAGTTTTAGCTATGCCCCGCCCATCTCTAGCTAAGCATCACCAGACCTCGCTCGTGTTGGGATCGATCGATCACTGAACTCACTGACTATTAATTTCCAAAAAACTATACAGGTAAGCTATTGAATATTTTGGAACTAATTTGGGCAGAACAGCACCCAGTCAAATTAGTTCCAAAATATTCAACACAATATTTATTAAACAGTAGAGACACATTTCGCACAACGACGCATAGTCCGTCTTCAAATATGCGTTCGTGACGTACTTATATACGTTATTCATGGCGCTATAACGACGCCATTCATTATGGTGTCATTCTACACGTTACGTAGTTGATTATGACGTCATATGATGGATGGATAAAGAGGAAAGGTCCATTATTATGTGTGAACAGTGAATCATTTGTAAATCATGTCATCCTTCAAAACTGCCATGTCAGAAACTAAAACATGAGTTTGCAGATGATGTAACTTATATAATCAGCATCTCTACTAAACAATAATGTCACAATTCTTGCTACCGTAAAACTCACATTTCCAGAGTCTCCATCTATCATCTGACAACCCATGACGTCATAATTAGCTGAGTGGCGTGTAGGATGACTTCATAATCATTAGGTTATAAATGATTATATTTGGCCCGTCTTTAACTCTTAATAATCCGACACGTTGTACGAATTGTATGTCTCTACTATTTAATAAATAAGCTGTTGAATATTTGGAAATTAATTTGACTGTACGCTGTTGTTGCCATAGGCAGCAACAGCGCCCAGCCACATTAATTCCAAAATATTCAATAGCTTACCTGTATAGTTTTCTGGAAAGTGATAGTCAGGGAGGTCAGAGATCGATCGATCACAACACGAGCGAGGTGTGGTTGGAGCTTAGCTACAGATGGGCGGGGCATGGCTAAAAATGGAAAGGTCCAATACAGTAGACAGAAACACAAAAAATTCATGTCTGAACCGTTTCGTCAAAACCGTCAAAACGCACGAATATATCATGTCTCTAATATATGTGGCAATCAATCCAAAGGGGTTATCTCCTCTATCAAACCTCTCCTATAACATCGGACAAATCATAACAGTGTAACTATATCAACGGAATTTGACAACTGGAGTATATTACATTGAATAGTATATTAATTAGATGTCAAGACCGAACGCTTGTCCATTCATTCCTATTGTAAAATTTAATATTTAGAATGAAAGCCTATTTTGATAAGGATAGCATCATCAGATAGCCTTGGAATTCCGAGCCAACAAATACAGAGCCAAGAGAGGGCGTCATTGCATAAATCTGCTAAGCGTGCAGGACTCGGTACACTCAAGTCAAGAATGAAGGATTTCGCCTGAGGACAAGACATGGTGGGCAAAGGCGAAGAAGGACTGATTGCAGCTGTAGGCCGTATCTACTACTACTACATCCGCAGAATACAGGAATCATCCATAGCATCATTGCATCCACTGAGAAAAACAAAATGACAGCATCGCAAAATGACAAGCCCATCACACTCATGACCATCTCGTTCCTTATTTTTAAGTCATGGAAATTTGCACAAGAGATGCTTTGTGATTGTCTGTATTATACGTATAGCGTCTTTGTGTTATCAAGAAACCTTCCATTGTACAATATCAGGACAATTTGCATTTTATGTTATTTCAGGTCAAGACCATAACATTTTGTCAAGACCGTCACATACGTCAAGACCATCATATTGCATTTTTTTTTAAATTCATACAATATACTTTTAAAGCTAACGAGAGGATATATTATTCATTAATTGTCCTTATATAATATACGTTTAACAATTTTGGATCATATACAGCGGATCTGTACGTTATAGTTGTGATAAAATTACCTTGATTCCTTGTGATGGTCTTGACGAACTCAATGGGAATACGGGAAGTGAGGACAACATTTTCATGGATTAAGGTTAAGGATGGCAAGTTATCATATCATCCTCTCCAAACAAGACACACGAATAAACAATTAGATAATTATATGTCAAAACATTTCGAAATTTGACATTTCTGAACTGCCCTTTCGGTTCGTTTTCCTGAAATTGACCGAACACTTACCAACCCCGGACGCGACGCGGGCGGGCGCGTCAGTTTAGGCAGAGTCAACATGGATGAGTCTACAAAAAGAGCGGCGTGACAGCCCACCCGTTTTCAGTGCAGATACGCATACACGTTAGCGTTGCTTAAGCTTCTCTGGTCGCCCTGTCTCGTGAGCCAAGAACATGCCTCGGTACTGACGGTACATCAGTTAATCGTACCAGGGACGTTGATCCTCATTGGTGCTGTTGCGGGTTGCTAACCTGCTGTTCCTATCCCGACATCCCATAACCCACCCTTCCCTCTCCCCCATCCTCTCCCTCATAGTCTCTCACCCAGCCCCATCCCACATACACCCCTCTTCTTGCACCCCACCCTCCCTCCAGCCATCTCTCATCTCGGTAATGCTCACTTAATCGATTCATTTTATTCGTTTTTGGCTTGAGACCGAGTACGATAATAAAACACATTTGTTCTAAATAAGTATGAATCGAATCGATTGCGCTTGATCGAGACTGTTGCACAAAACAAAACGAATTGCCCACAACCGCCCATCACACTTAATTGCAGCGAAATCCGGAAGCTCGTGGCAGGTTTACAAGAATCGCAAATAGACGTCCCGGATGTAGCCGATCATCATTTGGAGATGGTCTAATGCCAGTTGGACCTTTTAATGAATGAATTTGGTCAAGGAAATGCAAATCTTTGCTTACGAATGCCAATTTGCAGGCCAGGAGAAGACTATTTTGAAAATTTAGAATTGGAATGACTGGCTCGGTTATCGAGCCAGTTATTCCAGTAGTACATTTTCAAAAATAGTATTATCTTGGCTTGCAAGTGGATGTTCCTCAAAATCATTGCTGAGATCGGCTTTTGACTGGTTTCGCCATGAAAGGGGTTAACCCAGATTTGTCTGCTCGATGGCTTAGTAAAAACCAAGAAGACTAATAATAGATGAGGCGTATTCATTTTGCTTCTGTATAGGTAGGGATTGGACGTCAACAAGGGAGATATGTATGTGATATACAATGTATAAACAATATCTGTCAAATTGTTTCTGAAAGAATCAATATGATTTCGACTGTAATCGCGTGTGAGCTGGATTTAGATATTGTCAATGACACATGATGATAATCATAAATGTGTGGCGTGTAAGAATTTCTCTATACGATAGGCTACGTTACACCAGTGTTTTGACGTGGGTACAGGCTGTTACCCCACGAGCAAACGTTGTCTCTCCCTAGGGTGTTTGCGCGTGTGGTAAAGCCAAAACACTGGTGTAACGAATTTATTAACCCTCAGACGTCGAAGATAGAGGTTTTATCATAACGTGACAATATAATTGGATAAGCAATTCTTTAATTAGGCATCTCTAGGCTAGTTCTGCAAGAGTGAAACAGACACTTTTTTGCCTTGGCTGTACGCCAAAAACGGTGTCTATGGTCGTGTTCACGCTAGAGAGTTAATCCGGAATAGCATCATACTTCTGTATGGGCTTACCATATACTAATTACTTCTACAATTAATTATATGAGTAATCCATTTCACATCGGTATGTTGATTTCCGTATATAACACGCTCGTCACGCGGATCATTATTATCAAGTCACGAAGAAATGTTCAAGATAATTAACTCTCGGTTTTTATGGCTATGGTTAATTTGTCGAAAAAAATAATAATTTAATTTGTCACGTAATGCATTCGCTATTAGACTACAAGTGTTTTGCGAGATATACAACCTTGCTGTAGCAACAGCCCCCGTCATATTAGTTTCAAAATATGCAACAGCGTTCCCGTATAGTTGTCTTGAAATTGTCTCACCTGAAATCTTGAAATTCAACAATTCCGAAGCTGGCGCGCATCCGTCATTTTAGCAACATGCATATTATTAAAATGAGCTTTATTATTATAATGAGCTTTATGGCTAGCTGCGCAGTAAAACTAAAACACGTTTTTCGCGCAGGGGATCCCGTGGGATATTGGCCTTGCGTGAGGAAAATACCAGAGCGTCTATCCCTGATCTTAACCAATCAAATAACAGCATTTGGTCATGTGACATTATTGAGGGTTAATAAAGTCTGAGCTTCTGAATACATATGTTCTGTTTAGCCTCCTGAATGACTGATCAATATTCTAATTTAATTCTCCTGCATGTGTACAAGACTAATTCACCCGTGAATACGTGCATCCACGACGCACACTATGTTGACAAGGTATCTGAAAGCGCATATCTCTGTCGTCATCTGACTCCACACCAATAAGTTATGCTCTCTGTCGATTACAAATGACCGGTGGTGGGGGATGTTATTGGAGAAGAGACTGGCTAGAAATGGATGAACAGAGTTTTAGCTGTGCCGCACACATCTCTAGTTAAGCTCCATCCAGACTTCGGCCATGTTGGGATCGATCGATCCCCGCACTCTCTGAATCTCAATTTCCAGAAAAATAGACAGGCAAGCTTTTCGCTCAGTCAAATTAGTTTCAAAATATTCAACAGAATATTTGATAAATAGGAAAGACAGACAATTCATACAACAACGCCTAGTCATATGATTGATTGATAAACTGGAAATGTTAATTGATTATGATGACAGATACTTAATTGACAGCTCGGATCGTTCAATTAAATTCACAGCAAATATTTGAATAATAGTTCATACGAATAATTCACACTTAGTTCACAGATACACAAGGCCTTCTCGAGCAAGAAGCAATGGACCTTTCCAGTTTATCCATCAATCATATGACGTCATAATCACCTACATAACGTGCTGTGTGACGTCATAATCATTGACGTCATGAATAACCTTTTTATGTCTCGGTGGCCATTTTGAATTTTGGTCGATTTGATCATGTATCTTTCTGCGACCGCGCTTCCTCACTTTCCTCGTGACAACAGACCTTAGAATGTCTTTACATATATACTTTTTCTGCCAGAAGCGAACAACTTTTCACACATCCGATCACATCATCATGTGGTGTAGTTTTAGCGAATTAAATCAACTGGAACATAATTTGAGTAATTTACGTGGATACTTCTCTAATAGCTACATATACACTTGCTATACAGGTAATTGACCATTATTACAGACCAAAGCTTAGCTATAGGAGAGTATTCTTGTCCACTGTTAATGAAGACTGCTTACATAGGCTCCAAACTCATAGCCCTGTGAGGTTAAGGCCGTGTTCTCACTCGAGACTTAACCAGGAATAACGACATACTGAAGTATGGCGTTATTCCCAATTAACTCTCTAGTGAGAACACGGCCTAGGTGTGTGTGGAATATAAATCTTCAAATAGGAGCCACAGCTGGAAGACACGAAATATCCTCGTAGCAGCTCCATTCATAGCAATAGTCCGCCCATTCTTAGCTAAGCTCCACCCACTTTGTGCCCCTGTTTGAGTCAGGTTTTAGGATTTTTCCTCAGAATTCATCATGAATTTTCAGAATCTCAATTTCAAGGTAGCTAATGCATATCATAGTCCATACGGGGACTGCTATAGACGCACTATGCTCATCGTAGTCCCCGTGTGAACTAATGCATATCATAGTCCACACGGGGACTGCTATAGACGCACTATGCTCATCGTAGTCCGCGTGTGGAGTAATGCATATCCACGAGAATCGTTGAGTCAGATGTGAGGTATCTCTTTAGCCTCTTCTGTATGTTCCCTTAATAACCTCAATTCCACAAATATAATTTAGCTGGCATTGTTTCGCGCTATGAGGTGTGGCGAGCATTTATCCTTACATTCTGACCGGAAGTCTGTCAATCATTTCCGTGTATGGCGCCATAAGCCCCGCCCACGTGGCAAACTAATTCAAGCAGTTATGGCGGGTTGCACGCTATCCCTTAATAAAGGAAAGATGTTCCTGTAGTAAGGGTATCAGGTTCTACATACGCCCTTGACCATATGCATTTAACAGAAAGCCATCCCAAAGAAACATAGTCCTCCGTAGAACGGTTGCTACGTAAATAATCTCGCCCGTTCGCTGAGCTTACATTGGCTTAGTAATACTTAGAATGCCTATAATTCGTAGTCTTGCCTGTTTATAATTAGATTTCATCGTTTTCCTCTCACGGAAATACAAAAAATCTGTACTTTTTATGTAAAATCTGACAAGAAAATAATTTGACATTAGTTTCTGGAAATAGTATTCATTAGCAACCCGTGCAGTACGTCACAGAATGGAATAGGGCCATAAAAACCCATGTGAGTAGAATAAGCATAATAATGTCCTGGGTATTGATCATATTTATAAACGGTGGCTATAGGGCAATTGCAGCTCGTATACAAATCACCGAATCTTCTTGATGTTAAATGAATTTCTTCTCCAGGCAAATGGCATTTAAATAGAACTACCGATATCGTCGCAATGGATATTCACCGTATAGTGGTTACCGCATATTCGACAGCCGCCTTGCATAGGAGCTGTGATCAAGGTTGGCAACGCCATAACAGTATTGCAAGGAAGAAGCACCAACGCATCCAGCTTATTCGTGGATCCAGTCAACACTTGCACGAAGTACTATGTATCTCTATCTACATCTACTGTTCGCATTTTCATTTAACCCTCATCTCTCCCGTCTCTACCCCACCAACCTTTACTCCCACCCATCCCCCTCCCTCTCCCCCCTCTCTCTCTCACTCTCTCTCTCTCACTCTCTCTCTTTCTCTCTCCCTCTCTCTCTTTTATCTCGCCCCATCTCTCTCTCCCTCCCTCTCTCTCTCTCTCTCTCTCTCTCTCTCTCTCTCTCTCTCTCTCAACCCGTCTCTCTCCCTCTATATCTGCCCCATCTCTCTCTCTCTCTCTCTCTCTCTCTCTCTCTCTCTCTCTCTCTCTCTCTCTCAACATGTCTCAGTCCCTCTGTCCCTGCCCCCATCTCTTTCTCCCCCCCCCCCTCTCTCTCTCTCTCTCTCTCTCTCTCTCTCTCTCTCTCTCTCTCTCTCTCTCGTGCATTCTAAATAAGTGTGAATCGATTGTGATTGAGGCTGTTGCCCAAGAGAAAACAAATTTCCCGCACCAGTCTGTCTCAATTAATTCCGGCCAAGACCGGAAAAGCGTGGCAGGTTTATGATTTGACTCGCACATGGATGTCATGGATGTAACCGATCATCAGCAATCGCCAATGTCCCAATGTCAGCTTAAAACATGATTTGTCTGCGCGAGGATTTAGTCCAATGCGCGAGGACAAATCACCGATGAGGCATGTATTCCTTCGGTGTTAAGAGACCTGGTGTCTAGAGAGAACTTTGAAATGTACCAAAACAATTTTGACTTAAATCAATGCTTACCTTACTGAAATCTCATCAATTGCACGAGCCGTAATTAATCAATGCATGAATGGATGGCTCCGATGTGTCACTCAATTATATGGTGTGAAAATCAATTGCATCAGCTGACGTCACAATCATAATGACCGATAGCTCAGTCAAGAAAAAACCTTTAACGAGTGTACGAATTGTATGTATTTGATGATTAATACACATTATGGTGAATATTTTGAAACTAATCAGATTGGGAACCGGTGTTGCATCTGGAGGCAAGGCCTACTCAAATTAGTCTCAAAACATTCAACAGCTTACCGCTATAATTACCTTGAACTTGGGATTCTGTGAATTCAGGGTTTAACGTATACAAATTGATGCCAACGTGCGTAAAAGTGGGAGGAGCATAGCTAGAAATGGATCCATCCAATGCACACGCTCATCTTCACATGGGCCTTTCCAGTTTTAGCCATGCCCGCCCATTTCTACCTAAGTTCCATCCACACCCCGCCCATGTTGGGATCGATCGATCCGTGAACTCCCTGACTAACCACTTTCCAGAAAACTATACATGTAAGCTGTTGGATATTTTGAAACTAATTTGGCTGGGTGTTGTTGCTGCTTATCAACGGCATGCTTATTAAATAGTAAAGACATACAATTCGTACCACGTGGCGGTCTAGTAAGCGTTTAAGATGGATTAAAACGAGGTATTTATGGTGCAATTAATTAGGCCGCCATCCTATACGTCACGTAGTTGATTATAACATCATATAATGGATGGATAAACTGGAGAGGTCCATGTAGCTTCCCGCCCTGATAACATGACTAGGTTGACCGAACGTAAGTTGTGATATTGGCCAGTGCTATCTCTCTAGGTTGAGCTAACATCATTCTGCTCATTGGTCCAACCTTGACCTAACATGCTGGGTCCAATGCAACTACCTATTATTGACACAATATATGTCATAATATTGGCCCAAAATTTGCTGTCTAGTTTGGCCCAACGTTGTCTGTCTGCATTGGATTACCAGGTTCTGCTCATTGGTCTAACCTTTGCAAAACATATACTGGGCGAGCAAAATTATACAGAAAGATTGATTATTTATTTGTTTGTTCATACCATAAGGTTGGTGCAATAGGTTTAATTGATTGGTAAAATAAGTTACACATTTAATCAAACATGTAAGAACGTTGTGTCAAGCCAAATGTTTGTCAGGTATATGATAGTTATTACCATTTCAGAAAAGCTTTATTCATATGTAAGCTAGCGATTTCAAACGATGAACCTTTTATTCTATAATGTTCTAAACTGATCCGAAATGGTTTTCCTTAATCGATTTTAAAACAAGAAGCTAAACAAATTTAAGAAAGGAATTTTGAATACGTCAAGATAAAGCCAGAAATTTAATTTATTGAAAATGAATTCATCAGCTTTACGGGAGCTTTAATGCATTGCATATTAAGTGTCAACTTTGTCAGAGTGAGTGGGAATCACAACAAGATAGTGATTGCAGGTAGACTCATTTCTTTCTTCATATTACTTTCAAGCAGGTCTATGAAATCTAATTTATTTTTTAAATTTCAAAAACTAAATATACTACCTTCGCAAATGTTATATAGAGAGAAAAAATCACAAAGAAAACATGATAATAATTCAAAAAGTTTCTAGTACAATCAGAAACCTTCCATCACCCAAGGTGACAGGCATAGTTAAACTAATACAACAAAATACACCCCCACCTTACTTTCCCACTAGATCTTATAACCCAACCCCTAAACCATATTAATCACTTCCATATATTTCCCAGATCACTTCCACATATAAATTCTCAAATTAAATTTGTCCTTAATTATCAAAAAGTCCTAACATTTTGACATTATGCTGGTTTTTCTTCTAATTATCCTAGATTTCTGAATTTAAATATTCATAATGTCACTTCCTAAATGGTCGAGAACATATTGAACTGCACGTCTCAATTCCACGCTCTACATTGACAGTTGATTACACCGGTTACGCCGAAAACTGCTCTTCTTTCCCCAAGAACTCTAAATTTCTTCATCATTCCAAAGACAATCTGCCTCAATCACACATTCTGGTCGTACAAGTAACGGTTAAGGGTAACAAACACCCCCTGTAGCTGTGGACATTTAGAGGATGAACATGGTCTCAAGTCAACATATGATAGCCCAACGGCCCTCCTATTCTGCTCCATCAATTGGAGATGTGTTGTCATCTGGATTACACTATGGCGAATCCATGTGATTCTGCCTATCGCAGACAACCTGTGCGAACTATTTGTCTAAATCTCACACACAAGGCAAAATAGTGCCTGTCTTGACCCATCACACAGACACCATGCCATTGTTTTGCAGTCATCTACCAATGCCTATCTTGAACACAGCCCTTGCCGTACAATTTGCAAGGATTTTCCTGTAAATCAGTGATATATTCCTACGCCGGCAGTGCAGATGGCTATTGCACAGACTCATGCATGAAATGACATCCACACACAAACGTCATCAGACTTAAAGTTACCATACCGCAACAAAAATATGAAAAATATAAAAATAATGAAAACACTGACAACCACAGTGACGCAGTGACTTCACCAGCGGTGAAATCACTCCGTCACACATAGTAGATTGTCATCAGATGGGTTTCCATAAGCTATATTGAAATTATATTTAAGCATAGAAGTATTGGGAGGGAAAAAATATTTAGACTGAGAAGCTGCCTTCAGATGTTGGCCTATGGCGATGGTGGCTCCAAATTGACCTTTCCGTTTTTAGCTATGTCCCGCCCATCGCTAGCTAAGCTTCACCCACACCTCGCTCGTGTTGGGATCGATTGATCTCTGAACACACTGACTATCAATTTCAAACAGACTGCACAGGTCAGCTGTTTAATATTTTGCATCAGCGCCCAGTCAAATTAGTTTCAAGATATTCAACAGCATGTTTATTAAATAGCAAAGAATTACAAAGACATACAATTCATACAACGTGTCGAACTATTTGACATTTGATGATGGTCTATATGGCACCATTTGTGATGTAATGATTGCGACGTCATCATACATGCGCAGAGCTGATTATGACGTCATTCGAGGTCAGATGATGGATGGGTACTCTGGATACGTGAATTGTCAGCATACATTGGTGATTGTATATAGCACACCATAGACCAAACATTGCTCCAACATGTGCATATTACCGATTAAGTATATTTCCTGTAAGATGGTGATGTATATGTTGGCTCAACAACTGTAATCCAACTGTAAATTTGCCAGCATTATGCCGATGCTGGCCCAATCCATGTATAAAGCATTTATTATATACATTGGCTATAAATTCTAAGTTGGCCTAGCAGTTGTATCCCAACTGTAATTTCACCACTACTATGCCAACGTTGGCCAAACCCAAGCATATAGCATTTATTATATACATTGGCTATACATTCTACATTGGCCTAACAACTGTAAACCAACTGTAATTTCGCCACTGTTACGCCAACTTTGGCCAAACATATGTGTATAACATTTATTATATTCATTACCTAGCAGTTTTCTGCATATATTAGTTCATTGGATATAAGTCTTTGGTCCACCGTTTCCCCAACAACTCTAACCTAATTGTAATTTTCCACAGTTAATGCCAGTGTTGGTCACACCCTTTATTGCCAATTGAGATTGTGCTGACCAATTGCCAACGTTCGCCCAATAGTCAACAGCGACAATGCCAATCAATCATCAACGATGACCCAATGTAGCGATGCTATATTGGTGGTAGCGTCTCCATGTGATTTGCCAAAATCATGATGATGTCAGAGATGCAAAATCCAAATTCATCTCACACATACAATTTGGCACACCTAGTCCACACATAATAATGAACTATCTCATATGGGCCTATTCTACTGTACGCCTTGCCTCTCTCCACCCAGGGGTATAAATGGGTACTATGTAGGTTAGTCGTAATGGTGCAATTGACTAAAATAAAACCAGACTAGAGATGGCTTGAATGGGACTTAGTAATTAGGTACTCGATGTAGACCAATCAAACCAATAACACCTAGATTTAGCTATATGTAACATAGTAAAACATTCATATTAGCATGTGATAACTAACTCAAACTTTATAGTTAGATGGCTAGTTTTAATTTCGTGCTAATATATACACCATACCTAAAGAGCTGTTAGCGCCCCTCACGTTTTATAAAGGAATTGCCATCTGTATTGACCACAGGCTTGAAACTTCATAGTTATGCAAAAGCAATGTGTTCCCAACCTCTATCTTCATGCCCACACATCATACGTGAATGATTTCATCTCATCGTGAGAATAGATGCAGGTTTGATATCGGTTAAGCAACGAACCTTTCCACTGTTAGCTATGCCCCGCCCATATTTAACTAAGCTCCACCACACCTCCTGACTATCAATTTCCAGAAAACTATACAGGTAAGATGTTGAATATTTTGAAAGCAAATTGATTGGGTGCTGTTGCTGGCTATGGAATGTTTACTAAATAGCAAAGACATGCACTTCGTACGACGTGTCGGCCTATTAAGCGTTTAAGACGGACTCAATCGAGTCATTCATGTAGTAATTCATTAGGACGTCACACTACGCATCACGTGGTTGTTTGTGAAATCATATGATTAATGAGAAACTGGAATGGTCCATTGGCTGCAGTAACCTGGCAACAGCCAAAGTATATTTCGTTAACAGCCAATATAAGAAACTGCGAACTGAGTTGGCAATACACCACGGAATTGAGATTTGTAATGAATATATAGTAAATGCTCCCTGTTCATTCATCGCTCCAAAGGCACCGAAACATTAGGAAACATGATGATCAACATCACTATGATTTAAAGTTACAATAAAAGTTCTTTTCGTGAGTAAAATATTATACCCTATATACGAAAATGATATCAGGAATATGTACCATTGGAGAAGAATAATTAGTCCAAGTCTCCTCTCGCCTGTACTTGCCCGATGACAGATATGCCAATAGACTGATGGGCCAGGACCTATCCCAGCACGTCCTATCCCAGCCCATCCTATTCTGACCCGTCAGTCTACCCAAATATCTTTCATAGAGCAGGTTCAATAATGTGTTTTACAGTGGATAGCCATGTGTAATATTTATGACTGATGTACTATTTGCACATTGTTGAGGGTGGTGTGTGGGTGGGTTGGATGAGTATTAGCTGTGCATATTGCTATTGCGGGAGGGGGTGGAGGAGTATTAGCTGTTAATAGTGCTGTTGTTGGGGGATGAAATGGAGGAGTATTAGCTGTTAATATTGCAGTTGCGGGATGAGATGGAGGAGTATTAGCTGTTAATAGTGCTGTTGGGGGAGGGGATGGAGGAGTATTAGCTGTTAATAGTGTTGCTGGGGGAGGGGATGGAGGAGTATTAGCTGTTAATAGTGCTGTTGGGGGAGGGGATGGAGGAGTATTAGCTGTTAATAGTGCTGTTGGGGGAGAGGATGGAGGTGTATTAGCTGTTAATAGTGCTGTTGGGGGAGGGGGTGGAGGAGTATTAGCTGTGCCTATTGCTGTTGTTGTGGGATGAGATGGAGGAGTATTAGCTGTTAATATTGCTGTTGTTGTGGGATGAAATGGAGGAGTATTAGCTGTGCCTAATGCTGTTGGGGGATGAGATGGAGGAGTATTAGCTGTTAATAGTGCTGTTGGGGGAGGGGATGGAGGAGTATTAGCTGCGCCTATTGCTGTTGGGGAGGGGATGGAGGAGTATTAGCTGTCAATATTGCTGTTGGGGGAGGGGATGGAGGAGTATTAGCTGTTAATATAGCTGTTGGGGGAGGGGATGGAGGAGTATTAGCTGTTAATAGTGCTGTTGGGGGAGGGGATGGAGGCGTATTAGCTGCGCCTATTGCTGTTGGGGGAGGGGATGGAGGAGTATTAGCTGTCAATATTGCTGTTGGGGGAGGGGATGGAGGAGTATTAGCTGTGCCTATTGCTGTTGGGGGATGAGATGGAGGAGTATTAGCTGTTAATAGTGCTGTTGGGGGGAGGGGATGGAGGAGTATTAGCTGTTAATATTGTTGTTGGGGGAGGGGATGGAGGAGTATTAGCTGTTAATATTGCTGTTGGGGAGGGGGTGTAGGAGTATTAGCTGTGCCTATTGCTGTGGGGGGATGAGATGGAGGAGTATTAGCTGTTAATAGTGCTGTTGGGGGAGGGGATGGAGGAGTATTAGCTGTTAAGATTGCTGTTGGGAGAGGGGATGGAGGGGTATTAGCTGTGCCTATTGCTGTTGGGGGATGAGATGGAGGAGTATTAGCTGTTAATAGTGCTGTTGGGGGAGGGGATGGAGGAGTATTAGCTGCGCCTATTGCTGTTGGGGGAGGGGATGGAGGAGTATTAGCTCTCAATATTGCTGTTGGGGGAGGGGATGGAGGAGTATTAGCTGTGCCTATTGCTGTTGGGGGATGAGATGGAGGAGTATTAGCTGTTAATAGTGCTGTTGGGGGAGGGGATGGAGGAGTATTAGCTGTTAATATTGCTGCTGGGGGAGGGGATGGAGGAGTATTAGCTGTTAATATTGCTGTTGGGGAGGGGGTTGAGGAGTATTAGCTGTGCCTATTGCTGTGGGGGGATGAGATGGAGGAGTATTAGCTGTTAATAGTGCTGTTGGTGGAGGGGATCGAGGAGTATTAGCTGTTAAGATTGCTGTTGGGGGATGGGATGGAGGAGTATTAGCTGTTAATATTGCTGCTGGGGGAGGGGATGGAGGAGTATTAGCTGTGCCTATTGCTGTTGGGGGATTAGATGGAGGAGTATTAGCTGTTAATAGTGCTGTTGGGGGATGAGGTGGAGGAGTATTAGCTGTTAATAATACTGTTGGGGGAGGGGATGGAGGAGTTTTAGCTGTTAATATTGCTGTTGGGGGAAGGGACGGACGATTATGAGCTGTTAATATTACTGTTGGGGAGGGGATGGAGGAGCATTAGCTGTTAATATTGTTGTTGCTATTACTGTTGGCGATGGTGGTACATATAATTGTAATGTTCTAACCAAAGACGACGACGACGACGACGACGACGACGACGACGACTACGTTAATGATGATCATGTGATGGGGTTGATGTTAATATTGGTTTTGGTGTTTGTGGTCGTGCTGATGGCGATAGCGATACGGATGATGATGCAGGCTGTGGAAATGAGGATAATCAGACGACGTGTCATCATTCGTGTTCACACGTCTTTTCAATCTACTTCTAAGTGGTGCACGCTTGCCGGGCCTCTAGCATACTTAACAGCGTTATTGCGTTCGACGAAGCACCGTAGTAACAATACAAGGTTCATGCTAATGAAATGGAAATAGGCTGATCTGGATTACTCGAGGCTGTTATACAAAACAAATCAGATTCCTCTAACGTACACCTCAATTGATTCCTCCGACATCAGCCACGTAATGGCAGGTTTGTGGTACGAGCGTTCAAAGAGACGCCTCGAATATAGTCAATCATTGAATCGAGCGAACAGCGAGTGTGAATAACCATTAGAATGAACGAATCTTTCTCAGCAACGAATTTCTGGAACATTCAGGTTTCACTGCATAGATCAGTAATGCCTTGTCACGAAGTGTCATGATACTAGAGAAATAACCATCTGTCTGTGCCGTGTGTGCGTGCGTGCGTGCGTGCTTGCGTGAGTGCGTGCGTGCGTGCGTGCGTGCGTGCGTGCGTGCGTGTGTGTCAGTCTGTTTGTGTATCTGTGTGTATGCGTGTCAGTCTATTTGTCTATCTGTGTGTATGTGCGTCAGGATGATTGCATGTCTGCGATGACTCGCGTTCTACTGAATGCATCGTCACAAAACTTGGGTGGCACGCTGGGCTTGGCGTCTCGAAAGAGCGTATCCATTTTTGGGTATAACAGACCAAAAGACAAAATCATCGAAAATATAAAACAATATCTTCGGTGATAACTCAAGTTCTGACTAGATGACCTGGATTTGTAGGTCAAATCGCAAGGTCAACTAAAAGGGCGGCATGACGAGCATCGCCATCTTTTTCGGAACGCTTGTTCTAAAAGCGATTAGGTTAAACGTGTATTAAATTATTTGTAAAATACCACACAATGTAACATCTGTCTAGCAGAATAAGTAAAGACCACTTTGTGCGCTACAAGATGCGTGTTCTTTAGGACTGGCGGTATGAAGACAGTCAGAGGACTACAATATCCCGATTTCTATTTAGAGTTCTATCTACTCCACGCCCATTCCATTTTTGCTACGTCCATTACTTGTTTTGCTAAGCTCTGCCCACTTTTTTCCGTGTATTAGAATTGAACTGAAATTTTGAAACCTGAATTCTAAGAACCTGCTGAATATTTTGAAACCAATTTGACTGGAGACTGGCAACAGCTCCTAGTCAACTTAGTTTCAAAATATTCCACAAATTGTATATTAACTTGCAAGACATTCATCAAAGACATTCAATATGGACTCTTTCATAACAGACTTTCGTGACGGACATACGTCATTTTGATTGTGACGTCATTTTGATTGTGACGTATTTTATTATGACGTCAGATACTTGAGTGACAGATCTGATCCCTCCATTGATATGTTCCTATATGTGTTCTTTATAGATAAAATAGCTATAGGTGATCCTTCAATCAGTGCGTGTTCCAAGAACAAGGAGTATGTATAATTACTGTATTCTGCGGCTGTAGTGGTACAAACATCCCATGGCGGCAAGTAGTCCTTCTTCCCTTTTGACCACCGTATCTTGTTCCCAGCCAAGTTCTTTAGCGTCCTCAAGTCCATTCTTGATTTGACTATACCGAATCCTGCTTTCTTGAGGTCAACTCGTAGTATCCTTAGGCAACACGAAAAGTCCAATCTCCTATATAGAGAACACTGATTTGATTACTGATAAACGATGAGAACAATTCCCTGGCAGGTACATCGTGACACTGGACAGTTTATCCATCCATCATATGACGTCATATTCAACTGCGTGGCGTGTAGGATGACGTCATAATCAGTGACGGCATGAATGAAGTACATAGGTATGTCACGAAAGCTTAATTGAGGACGGACTAAGGGTTGTCGTACGAATTGCGGGACTCGGTACAGCCATAGGCAGCAGCAGCACCCAGTCAAATTAGTTTCCAAATATTCAACAGCTTACTTGTATGCGTTTCTGGGCACTGATAGTCAGGGAGTTCAGAGATCGATCGATCCCAACACGAGCGAGGTGTGGGTGGAGCTTAGCTGGTGATGGGCGGGGCATAGCTAAAACTGGAAAGGTCCATTATCTGCAGTGGAATCCAGAGTGCATGCTTCACAAGAAACCATTCCTTAAATTCGATAGATCAGGCTAAATTATCTTTCAATGAACTTACCAATAAAATAGTTATAGCCTGGCTGGAGCATAGACTGGTTTACGTATATAACATCGCTGGTTGCCATATGAACAAGTGCTTCGCCGTGATCTATATGACATAATTTGAAATCTTCTTCGCTGACCTGGAATGGCTGAATTACAAAAGGAATGGACATCTCTCCCACAGGACGGAATCTGAAATACAGTAAAAAAAATACTACTGAGGTTTAGCTTTTGTTTTCAGGGGTCGTCGTCGTCGGCGGCGTCGTCGTCGTCGTCGTCGTCGTCGTCGTCGTCGTCGTCATTGTACTTAGGCATATTAATCCCCAAATACTCTTCTATGAGACAACATGAGACTCTCCTATGAGACAACATGAGACTCTCCTATGAGACAACATGAGACTCTCCTATGAGACAACATGAGACTCTCCTATGAGACAACAGCTGCTAGGTCCATAAATTTATTATATGGAATTTATAAAATACTTCTCGTGAATCAATATATAATACACGCAGTTGAATATCTATACTGCCACATAATAGTCAAGAATGCCTGTCGAATTCGTCCACATTCGCAAAGAACACCAGTGTATTCGCGCTGGTAGACTTTGAGATTTCATGTGCGATGAGGACTGTATAATTTGGGTCGCCATAATTGTGACTGAAATGACTACATTGTCCAGATATATTTATGATTGTTGTAAGTTCTTTCCACTTGGACTGTTTCGTAAATGCAAGTATTTTTCATTCTTAATTTTTTTCAACTTACGTGACCACATTAAATTCTGAAAAAAATTAAGCTTGTACAACGAATTTTGATTAAAACCGGGTTGTGGGAGGGGTGTGTGTGGGGGGTGGGGTGGGGTGGGGTGTTCTAGTGGCGCTCCTACCGTAAGTACCAATTCTGAAACTTAAGAATGGTCATTTTCATCCCAACACTGCTCCATAACTAAATTTTGCCATCAAATCTTTTGTACTCAAATGTCTAATTAACTGCTAGTGGGTTCCCAGGCTATATACTCTCATGACAAAGAAACTCGCGCGCGCACTAGTTTCCAGAAAAACCAACAAGTAATAACAAATATGGGTGCCCGGAATTTTGTATAAAGACTAATGGGATACATTATATTACCATAAAATTGAATATTCCATAATCTATTTAAAATTTCAAAGATGATACATTTTAGAGTTGACATTATGGTCATTATGAGAAGGCTGCTCACACATATCTGTGCTTCATCATGACTTGATGCGCATAATCAAGAAAGCTGATCTTAACGCTATGAACCCGAATAATCAAACACAAAAATACATTTACGATTGAAAAAATGGTCTATTGCATAATTTGAAGCTAATTTAACAGGAGTCTGATTCTGTAACTTCAGTGTCCACCGGGCTACATGGTACGAGATGTGAGTTCGTGCAGCACTTGTATTTGTTGTAATACGTGTGTGGTTCTCGTAGGCCCTAACTCGTCTGGTATAACAGCTAGTGTAGTTGGTCTGGTGGGAATCATTGTCATGGGTCCTACCAGTTGTTTAGTTTATGCTTTCTGATATGTGACATTCAACACATAATCTGGTATGTGTTCTTGTGACAACATTAGCAGGATTGTAGTTATTATTGTTATTGTAGTTATACAAGCCCAGCATCACACCGGGATGTAGTAGAACAGAGTTTGTACGGTGTTAATAATATATAGGTAGCTGTGTCATTGTAATAGTGATAGACATTAGGTATATTGCTGCGACTGCCAAGACGACGTTCATTGCGAAGTTATCACCTACCTTATTGGCGTACCCTCTGCTATCTGTAATGGCGGGATTTGAGGCACTATTTCTTTATCTGGAGATGACGTCATTCCAAAGCAGGAATGCATTGAATTGCAAGTCTGTGGAATAATAATAATAATAATATTAATAATAATAATAATAATAAAAATAATAATAAAAATAATAATGTTTGCATTCCATTTTTTAAGTAGCAGATTATTTAAGAGATTGTTCAACTAGAGAAGATCCAGAACTATCCGGGACATGTAGTTTAACAAATTTTAGGACTGGGATGTCATTCTAAAATCCAGCAGGGGAGCCAATCAAAATATCCAGAGCTCCAACAACACCACCAACAAGAACATAAACAACCTTTGGATATGCCAAACAACATCAGTAAATAACACAGGGGTTGTGATTTCGTTTTAAGTAGTTTTTGAGGTGGTATGCTAATAATCTCGTTCTCAAATATTCCATGAAATGGATCGCCTTTTCATTTTACAGTGGTTTTACTCATACTTTGTCTTATGATCGCATCCCAACACTGACTCAAATACACGTACTCGAATGACACGTGGAGAACCGTTATTGATTTATTATGTTGGAGACAACAAAATGATACGTTAACCTTTCATTCACATTCTATTGATTGCAATTTGTGTTAACTTTCCTATTATTGCCAAGGTAGGAAACTACTGCCAGTAACCGTTTGCAATTAAATTCTATGGAAACATAATCCCTAGTATATAAATGGTTAATCCATACCTCTTATGTCAATATTCTATTGTTACTGTGTCAAGCTGTCAATAGCAATTCAATTCAATTAATTTACACCCAGACTTAATCAATATATATATATATATATATATATATATATATATATATTTATATATATATATATATATATATATATATATATATATATATATATATATATATATATATATATATATATATATATATATATATATATTCTACATATGCACTTGATTAAGTCTGGGTGTAAATAAATTGAATTGAATTGCTATTGACAGCTTGACACAGTAACAATAGAATATTGACATAAGAGGTATGGATTAACCATTTATTTACTAGGGATTATGTATATATATGTATATATATATATATATATATATATATATATATATATATATATATATATATATATATATATATATATATATATATATATATATATATATATATATATATATATAAAATATATATATATATAATGGAGGTCATCAGGGTCACAATTCGGTATTTATTATGCATAATAATTCATGTGCAATAAATAAACCAATGAGAAGACTAGAAACGTTTTTATTTATTATGTGTAATAATTCAATACACATATACGTTTTAGCAGTGAGCAGGTATCGTTGTGATATTCAAATAGTGGATGATTTAGTAGTAGTAGCAGCAGCAGCAGCAGTAGTAGTAGTAGCAGTAGTAGCAGCAGTAGTAGCAGCAGCAGCAGTAGTAGTAGTAGTAGTAGTAGTAGTAGTAGTGGTGGTAGTAGTAGTAGTAGTAGTAGTAGTAGTAGTAGTTGTAGTAGTATTCGAAGTAAACGCAAGCGTTTATTTAGCTCTGCAATTGCTGCCCAAATTTGCTAGTTTCTAGTGCGATTTTGTACATATATTTCGTATTAGTATTTCCTTTCAAACTTTATGTTTAATTTGTAAATTCTTGTCTAGGTTGGAGCGGATTTCTAAAGGCACTCGTCTTAGTTGGTGTTTTCCACCATTTAATAGGTCTCCTCTTACTGTGGTCAATGCAATACATTTCTCCCCGCACCAGTATGCTATTTCTATAGTTCGTTGGCTAGCTCATTATATTTAGCAAGATCGCTTGAGTGAGTAGATTTAATTCCTTTGTCATTTGTAAGCGCAAGCCTAGTTCTTTGATTATATAAATCTTTATAGTCAGTTGGCTGTCCCCGGTCAATTCGAACAGACTAACAAATATATGCTTGTACTATCTGTTCATATATTTGTTAGTAGACTTTAGGAAACCACTTTAATCGGTTAGGTGTTAGTGAACCACTTAATAAGTTGTTCAAACTAACAAATAGACGACTGTACTATCTATTCGTATATTTGTTGGTAGATGTCAGCGTTTGAAAAACGGACACTATTTATTTAGTATTTAGCTCTTTCCCTGATGTCTTGGTATTATATATTTGTATTATTCCCCATTATATATTGTAGTAGTGTGGTTTTCTTCTGTTTTTTAAAACACCATGGCAACATCCTATAAACCTACCCTGAGTCTTAAAATCACGACACAGGCTTGGGCTGTTTCGGCAATTGAGGTGTATCATGGGTTGAAGGACGTGGTTGGGGCAGGCCCACAGGCCCTTCAAGGTCTCATTAACGTTTCCAAATGTGTATAGAATGTCACTGTGGTTAATGAAGGTTCGAAGGAAAAGTTGCTCGACGAGGTCCTTGTCGTGAAGGGCAAGGTGTGTAATGTGGAGGAAATAGAATCTGATCGTCTATTCGTTAAGATGAAGGTTCCGTTAGAGATCCCAGATTAATGAGTTATTAATGAATTGATCAAGTATGGCAAAGTAGAAAAAGTAGACCACGAAACCTAGCCATTTGATCTAACCTTAGAAAATGGCATCGGAAGAATTTGGTTCGAAAAGGTAGAACAACCTCTCCCAAGTAAGGTCACGTTAGATGGTCGATTTATCTTGCCATTATGGTACAGGGGGCAAATAAATGAATGTAGAATCTGCTTAAGCACACAACATCTTGCAACAGATTGCCATAACAAAAACAGATGTCTAGTTTGTGGGTCATCTGATCATTTTAAGTGGCGATGCACGCAGAACAAATCTGTCAAAAAGGACGCTGATAAAAGTGCAGAGCAAGTTGTTTCTAAAGAAAATGTCATAGAACCGGTAGTTACTGAGATTGTGGCAGAAGTCCATGTTAATGAGAAGCATGTTTCTAAAGAAAATGCCATAGAACCGGTAGTTGCTGAGAATGTAGCTGAAGGCCATGTTAATGAGAAGCATGGTGAAACAACTAAGAATTCAATCGCTGTAGTTGCAGGCAATGAAATAGAGGTTCTAGATGAGGGACTATGTCTTACTCCAGTAACATGTCAATCCAAGTCTGGTGTCAGAGAGGCTAATTCCACACAAGTTGAAGATGATGATCAATAATCTCTGGAAGAAAGTTTTAATTTAGGACAAGTAAAATTCAGGTTGCAAGATACTTAAACTAACTCTGATTTTCCACTGAGTACCCTTAATCTAGACGATTTAAATAATATAGAGAAAGTAATTGATGTCTCGGATCGATTGAGTGAAACAAATCGGCAGAAAGATGGAGACAGTTCTGAATCAGAACTAGAGGAAAGAGATATAGAAGACAATAATATGTCAGTGGCTGAATCCGAGATATCCATTAAAACACACAGTTCTAAATCAGCCGATGAAATGGCCATGTACAGGTCAGAGGCAGGAGAGGTGTTAGTTCCATATGTGATGCCAAAAGGGGTTAAATATAGTCATCTGCGTCATGATTTAGATATATTAAAATATAAGCATTTGGAAAAGTTGAACTACGTAGTACAGAGTTTGAAAGTAAAATATGTAAATGGTCTAAGAGAGGGTCGAAAAAACCTAAATCTAGTTAGCTTAATAATGGCGGTTGTACACATCATTTTCTTACTTTTTATGATAATTTGTACACTCAATTGTAGAGGCTTAAATAGTGACATAAAGCAGCGTCACTTACTACAGACTAAAAATTAGCAGATCGACATTGCTCTGATACAGAAAACAAAGATTCAGAGGTCAGAATTATACGATAATTTGGAAAAGATTTCTGGATCCAGAATATTCTATTCGTTATCTCAAGATAATCGTGCTGGCGTAGCAATTCTTATACTTCCTCGTTGTTCAGCCTATGTAAATATATTCTCTTTAGTATCAGATGCAAATGGTCGCTGGGTAAGAGTCACAATAGATATACAACAAACACGTTTCACGTTGCTGTGTATATATGCACCTGCATCTCATCAACTACGTCGTAATCTTTTTAATGAGATCTTTACAACAGCACTGGATAACATCACTGAGAACTTAGCAATGGGTGGTGACTTTAATTGTGTCGTAGATAAAGAAAATGACAGGAATGCAACTTCAACTTATATTGATACATCACATAGACTCTTAAAACAAATATGTGATTATGAAAATTTAGTTGACACCTATAGTATATTAAAACCTCATGGTAAAGATCTTACATGTTTTTCGGCAGATGGTAAAGTTGGTTCAAGGATCGACAGAATTTATGTGAATAGTTTGTTGACAGGGTACTGGAGAGATGTTAATATTAAGCCAGTCGCATTCTCAGATCACAACCTGGGTTGCGCAACCATTGTTAATGCTGACTGGGTAACAAAAGGAGTTGGGTTTTGGAAATTAAACACACAACACTGTTGGGAGAAGAATCTTATAAGAATAATATAGAGAGTTGCTGGCATCACATCATATAAGAGCACATTTCAATGATGGGAAGATGTAAAACTGGATGTTTCCCGACAGGATGCTATTAGAAAAGCACGGGAAATACACAAACGCAAGAAAACACATCATCGATCACTGATGAAAATGAACGCTAAAGTAAATAATGGTGAAGATAATTATTATGAATTTCTGGTTAAAATTAAAATTAAAATAAGAGATATAGAACAATATGAGTTTGAGGGTGCAGAAATTGGAGCAAGAGTCCAGATGCATGCAGAAGGGGAAAAGTCAGCCCGATATTTTTGCACATTAGAAAAAGCACTGACAATAGATAAGGTGATGTGCTCATTACACATACCGGATGGTACAAACGTCTTTACCAACAATAAAATGAGTACTATGAGTCATTGTACAAGTCAGAGGGAATTGATGAAGATGCAAAATTGGATTTGCTAGCAAATATGGACAAAAAGGTGTCAGACACAAGCAGTGAATTCTGAGATAAACCCTTAACACTAGAAGATTTAACTAAATCCCATTAAAGGTATGAAATTAGAAAAATCACCTGTGTATGATGGCCTTCCAGTTGAATTTTACTAAACCTTTTGGCACCTTGTAGGTCCAATAATGTAAGCGTTAGCCACTGAAATCTTTAAGAAAGGCCATTTACCACCAACTATGGCTACGACATATGTAAGTCTAAAATATAAACGAGATGACAGACGTCTAATTCAGAATTACAGACCAATTTCTCTACTATGTGTAGACTACAACACAATATCCAGAGCACTAACATTGAAACTTGGTAGTGTTTTAGGAGAAATTATTGGAACAGAGCAGACATGTGTTGTACCTAGGACAATTTAACCAATACCATGTTAATAAGAGACCTTATACAATTGGTTTAGACGGATAGCATCCCTTCAGTTGTGATTGCCTTGGACAACGAAAAGGCATTTGACCGTGTGGAATGGGATTTTCTTTTTAATTCTTTGCAATCGCTTGGGTGAGGCACAAACTTAATTAAATGGGTTAAGATTTTACATACGGATATCAAGAGTAGCTATTTAGTGAACAATCAATTATCCAGAGCAATTGACTTAGAACGTGGTGTTAGACAGGGGTGTTCCCTGTCGCCATTATTATTTGTGATTGTGATGAAATCCCTTGGCATAGCATTGAGGTAAAATAATAACTTTCAAGGCATATGTATTCGTGGCATAGAAAGACCACTTAAGCTATCACAATATGTTGATGACACAATTGTGTTTGCTAGTTCAAACAATGATTTTACAATTTTAAACCAAGTACTAGAAAAGTTCCAAAATGCGTCTGGTTTGAAAATCAATAAAGGAAAATCCAAAGGATTATCTTTGTGGCCATGGAAAGAGTGGAATAACCAGCCACTTGAAATCAATTGGTTTAATGAAAGCATTAAGATTTTAGGCATCTATTTTAGCAGGAACCCGAATGTAATACAAAATTGGGATGAGCGAGTATCTAAGCTTACGAGAATATTAGCAAATTGGAAGCGTCGTCGTCTTTCAATTTTAGGTAGAGTGTTTGTTGTCAACAACTTGATATTATCTGGGCGATGGTGTACAGCATCTGTTGTACACATGTCAAAACATGTAGAAAAGGAGGTTAACGGGTTGATATTGTCATTCACATGGGAAGAAAAGAGTCATTTAGTTTCCTATCATGTTCCCAATAATGCTAAGTTAGAAGGAGGACTTGATTTAATTGATATTAAAGTGAAATGTGTTTCTTTAAGGCTAAAATTTTTGAATGATCTTATTACATCAGATGCGACGTGGGCATGTGTTTCACGAACTCTCGCGGAGAGAATTATAGAACCGTTTCTGGCGGGTGGGGGGCGGGGGTGGTTACCTCAAAGAAGGCACCTCCGAATAGCCAAATGATACCAGATGTGTTTAAAGATCAAGTTAAGGAGGTAGAAATATTTGACAGATACATGCCTCCACCTACGTGATGGAAGGAGGTACTAGAACAGCAATTGTGGGGCAATAGTAATATATGTTATAATAATGCAGTACTTTATCTACCGTCCTTTGCAAAAAATAGCATTCAACGTTTGTCTGATATGATACACCCCCCCCCCCCCCAACACGTAGATGGATTTCAATGCAAGAAGTGGCTAGAAAAACACATATGAGGCATATAGATGTCCAGCGGTTACTAAATAAAATAAAACATGCTGCACCAATTGAATGGTTTCGTATGCCAAATGTAAATCATAATTGTTTGACTCCGCAACCTGCACTAGTTCTTGACGATGAGATGTTAAAAAACGAAATGAGATCCAAGGAATGGTACCACGTTATGAGACAAAAACTAGCAACCCAGCCCATAGCAATTAAGAGATGGGATGACTCAAGCTATAAACCATCCAGTTGGAAAAATGTATGGAAAATCTTGAATTTTCCATATATACCAAATATGGCTCGTGATTTATTGTGGCGATTACTACCTCGGCTGCTATGGGTGGGACACTTTGAAGATTTTCGATCTTCGGGTCTAATTTAGAAATATATCTACCACACCTCTGATAAGAATATGATGTAACGGTTGCTGCGACAACCTCTTATCAAAGATGCAGTAGCACGATTATCTGCTCGCCTCGTCGACGGTCATGGTGACGATATTTATACTCGATAATCTGGGCCTGATCTGACTCGGGTAAAAGATCGTGGCTCGGGACGGTGGTCTTCCGTCGCTTCCAGACTGGACAATAAATAACCCAAACTCTTGCTTCGAGGATATCGAAGTGATAATATATTCTCTGAAGTTTGACTGTCTGATATGACCATGAATATGTGTGACTTATGCTGTCACGATAGAAGTAAAAATAAAACTCTAAGTAAATATAAGTGGCTTATACTGCCACCAGCGATGTTAAATAATTAATATTGTACTTATACTAGCCCGACTACTTTGGGTGACTTATACTGCCACCAATGACTACAGAAACAACCGATATCTACGCGATACGAATACTGGTTATTCTATCATTTAAAAGTTGCGTTTCACGATTCGCTAGGCAGTTTCGTCAAATACTGTTCTTGGCTACTTAAAGCCATTCACCAAGAATTCATTTGTATCTCGACAAAATCAGTTCCACGGAACTATGCGGACTCGAGGCTAGGCTTTCTTCAGACCAATCTTTTTCTGAACCTTCAACGTTTGAGACCGGACCGAACCCCGACTGAAAGTTAAAGTCCCGCTTATATACAATCTTAGTTTTTTATATCTTGTTGTTCTCTAAAATTCCAGCTGCCTTTTATGACAGAATGACTTATCTTGTTTGACGACAAGTCTCGATTTGTGTATCTACGCCTATGAATCTGTCCGAATGACGAATGGTCGGTTTGATACCAAGTATCGATTTGTGTACCCAACATCCATGAATCTGTCAGAATGACGAATGATGGGTTTGATGACAAGTTTTGATTTGTGTACCCAACATCCATGAATCTGTCAGAGTGACGAATGATGGGTTTGATGACAAGTTTCGATTTGTGTACCTAACATCTATGAATCTGTCAGAATGACGAATGACCGGTAAACAAGTTACCATTCTTCTTAGTCTTGAGTGATTACTTTTCGGCTACTGCTTATGAATCTGTCCAAATGACGAATGCTCGGTAAACAAGTTACCATTCTCCTTATCCTGATTGTTTACTTCTCGGTTCATTTTCTCAAGCTTTCGTGAGAATATAGATCGCCGTTGTAACTAACTGCTTCCGTATGTCATATTTCATCTGATTCCGGCTAGACGCTAATCATCTTGCCAATTTTGATAATGTACGTACACCGTCTGACAATGTATGCATATCCCACGCTGATAATGTACGTATTCCTCTTACAAGGACGCTATGGACGGTACCAGTTATCCAGTGCTAATAATATATATCCAAATAATAAATATATATCCAAATAATAAGATGCTGGTAATGCATCTAAGTATAGATGATGATGATCATTGCTAGTAACCGCTGATCGGTACATCTTAATATACATGGTGACAAATTAGCTCGCCTGGTATTCACATCTGAATTTTGAATTTTTACTCGGGACTTACTCGTACATATAAGATGTCCAGCGGGGTCATGACTTCCCACAAGACAATCCCATATCTACAACTTGACATACAAGTGCAATATAACGACTTCTGATAGGTGTTACTTATGTCAACGAGACGAGAAAGCAATCGAGCATTTGCTTGCAGAATGCCCAATATCGTCACAATTTTGGGAGTATATCAGACAAACCTTGGCACAATTTGGAGCTAAGCCCATTGTTCTAGAAACACTTGTAGTCTTATTTAGAGAATTTGGATCAAGGGTTGTAAATATCGCAAAGTCTGATAACACTATTTGAATACCAATGCTAAACATAGGTGTTTGGACCATTTGGAAGCATCGGTGTGCGCGGACGAAAGATCCATCTACGGACAATCACAATAGAGCAATAAAGGCAATATTTCGTTCATTGCTGCTGAATCATATTCCTTGCGAATATTTTAGATTAAAACAGCATGGTAAAGAAAAAGTATTCAAAGACATATGGTGCAAAACAAACATAGTTTCAATAAAGTTGGGAACTGTAAAAATAAATGAGCCTGCACTCGGGATATACGCTCAGTCATAGAGGTGCCAGCTATAGTTCGGCAATGTGCTATAAAAGCAATCATACAGGTTAGCTGTTGAATATTTTGAAACTAATTTGACTGGAAGTTGTTGCTGCCATAGCGTCAATTAACTACTCCATTCATACTATCGTTTTATTCAACGAGATGCGTGTTACATACTAAAGAATCTAATGCATTGGCACTTAGATGGCATCACACACTCTCGTTTGAGGAGACAAAATGGTGGCGATCATTGTTCAAAATTTACGCGATATTACAAAGCAGATAGTTGTGATACAGAAATGGGAATGTGACAGGATATGAATGATATGGAATCTATAAACCATAGTTAATCGGTGCAGTATAACATTTGAGATGAGATTTCATATTTAAGCTCTTTGGAAGCGGAGTTCGGCGTCACGGTGTGAGTTAATAGATTATGGACTGAAGCTACTCCATAATGGCCTGGCTCATCTGCCAGACCTAGGCTGAATGAATAATTTATTAATCGAGAGAATTATATTAGTCGTCACTGTGGGCTTTGTTAACATGCAGAACCAATTTCTAACAGTTTGTTTCAAGGGACAGGCGGAGCTGCAAGGGATGTCATGTATTTCTACGGTAGGGACGTCTATTGAACGCATAACGAAACCAAACAATGACATGTTATGACTAGACAAACAACAACAACAGCAATCAAAAACAACAACAACAACGACTACTACTACTACTACTACTACTACTACTACTACTACTACTACTACTACTACTACTACTACTACTACTACTACTATTACTATAACTACTACTACTACTACTACTACTACTACTACTACTACTACTACTACTACTACTACTACTACTACTACTACTGCTGCTGCTGCTGCTGCTGCTGCTGCTGCTGCTGCTGCTGCTGCTGCTGCAACTACACAGCAATAGCAACCCTGATAACGCAGATTATTGGACCAATGACAAAACTATCGGCCCAACATTGGCCCAGTAAGCCACATTATCTGGAAAATCAATGACATGCCATGACTAGACAAACAACAACAACAACAGCAACCAAAAATAACAACAACAACAACAACAACAACAACAACAACTACGACTACTAATACTACTAATACTTATGATGTGTGACGTCACAGTATGTGTGACGTCAGACTATTACTGCTTTAATTAATTTAGGGAACATGGATATGATGGACTAATCCAGTATTATCATTTATTCCCTCTCCACTGTCCATGTATTCCATACCTATGATCATGAAATAAACGTCTGATCGGATAGTTCCCAATGCATATGCTAATTAGGCTCCTGGCCGTGACTGGCTACCACGGAGTATAGAATTGTACGATCTGTCCTAGCGGCCTAAGTCAATCCCACTATGTAACTCGATGAACTAGTGATCGATCTAGTGTTTTTGAAGTCGATGTTTGTACGGTAGACCAGGCATCAATATTACTTCAAATTAACGTGACACATTCATTGCACTTGATTGACATTTTTATGATAGGAAAATACTTCCTCTAGATTTTATTATATTGGTCAATTTAATTTTATAATTATTAAGTTTTCTTGTATAATTATTATTCTTGAGCTTCTATTTTCAAGTGAGTTTTATCAAGTTTTAATATGATAAAATTGCCCCCATCTTTAGGCATTATATGAATCTCAGCACATTTATACATCAAACCATGTGCTCGTTCATCAATCACGTGACAGTGTTTTGGTGGGAAAATCGCCAATTCCCACTCATCAGTTCGAAATATAGCTCTAAGCGGCTCACACGTCATCTAGGAGCAGCTTATTTTCAAGAGTCCACGAGCTCACAATGTAAAAATGTTAAAGTAATAGTGTGCCTGTTTCGTCTCGTCTTTGTCATCATCTCAATGTAATTATCGTCATCAGCCATCAGTCGATTTTATCTACCCGCGACGTCATCAATCTAATCACCTTCAGACCAAATCCCAAACCAAGCGGAACCTGGTGCCTTGTTTGGGTGGGTAGTAGTCTAAATTCTCTACCCGTGACGTCATCATTCTAATCACTTTCAGACCAAATCCCAAAACAAGCGGAACCTGGTGCCTTGTTTGGGTAGGTAGAACTCTATGTTTTCTACCTGTGATGTCATCAACCTCATTATCTTTACGACGCTTTCGCCCTTCTGAAATGTTCAGACTTTATTAGTGATTGCTGTCATCTTTTCGATTCTCCGCCATCTTTCGGCCTCGATCATCTGTATCTGTAACTAAGCCAAGTTATCACACGAATCATCTCAGTGTCTTCGAGCTTCTCAATTCAATATTTCGGATCATCTTAGTGCCTTCTACCTTATCGTTTCTATTTCGGAATACAGAACATTCTTCCGGATCCGTCATCCGTTTCATCATGTGTGTTTTCACGCCCGGCGCCACGACAGATCGGATTTTCATCTGTTCGACTTCATTCCGTGACCAGACTTCAGCATATTCAATGTATCTAACTTTTAACTGTGATTTCTCAAAATTATTTACCATACACCCCGACCAACTCGCGTGGTACAGAGAATGTCCGGATTTTTACCTATGTAACCAAATGTCAAAATATTCTACTAGTAAATTTTCTTGCTTATTATTGAAATATTTCTATTTAAATTGATTGAATATTTGTTTCATTTTGTTCGTTATTACGTCACTTATCCAAGATCAAATAACCAACAATATCATTCAGTAATCGCCATGTACACTTAGTTAGTTTCCAGGTCCAGGGTCTGAGTAACTAATCAACCAATTCATGACGTAAGTTCTAGATTGGTTGAGTGGATCATCAGTCTTTTGAATTACCCGGTAAATTTCATTATTATTATCCTACCGACTAGCAGTCAACTCGCTATTAAAATACCATTATGCATAATCCTTGAATTAAAATATGCATTTAAATTGATTATAAATTTACTATGCTATTTGCTGATTGCCTCTTTAATAAATTAACCCTTAATGAAATCTAAGGGCTGATTGATTAAAATTTCAATCATTAAATTTCCAAAAAAAAATTTTCTTTCCGTTTATTTATGTATTATTTTATTCAGTTACTATACACCTGTGCAAAAGTTAAGCACCAGCAAAAACAATAGAACGTAGAAACATGATGGTACAACTAGGCTGCCATACTTTTTGTCCCCGCGTTAGCTGACATAATTCCAAGTACGAAATGCACATGCATGCATGACTTCACGCCGCTTGATGTCCGTGCGTGGCGGGAAACAGCACACGTGTTCAGTTATGTAAAAGTCCAGTTTGAGGTGTAGAACTTTACATACAGATTTAGGCGACAAGATTAGGAATTTTGTGTTCATGACCGTGGTTTATTTGTACAGAGAGAATTAGCTCTTGATTGTGAACCGCTATGGCAAGACGAAGGTTAAGTGATCGTGTGAAATGGCAAATCATAGGCATGCATACCACTGGTATGTCATGCAGAGAGATTGGCAGACAGCTGAACATTAACCATACTGTAATCAGTCGTTTGATTGCAAAACATGGGCAAACTAACGAGGTGAAGGACAGGCCTAGATCTGGAAGACCGAAGAAGACTACTGTGATGATCGAGCCCTAGTACGCCTTGTTAGGAGATCTCCATTCACCAACAGCAGAGTGCTCAGCCAGCAATGGGAAACGGGCAATAGAGTGTCAATGTCTACCGTCAAAAGGAGACTGTATGCTGCTGGCATGAAAGCTAGGAGACCTGTCAGACGTCCTCTCCTCACTGCACACCACAAAGAGGAGCGTCTGAGGTGGTGCAACGAAAGAAGACACTGGAACATGAGATCCTGGAGACGGGTACACTGGTCCGATGAAAGTCGGTTCCTGCTTCATGCCACAGATGGTCGAACTCGTGTATGGAGGTCCAGACGCACGGCGTACGACCAACGTAACATCATGGAAGAAGTTCCATTTGGTGGAGGTTCCGTTATGATATGGGGGTGCATCTCATTTGATTGTAAGCTGGATCTGTTGACTGTACCTGGAACACTAAATGGACAAAGATATCAAGATTCCATACTGGATAGAGTTGTGGTCCCTCATTTTGTAAATCATGCACCTGGAACCCACCCTATATTCATGAATGACAACGCCCGACCACATCGTGCTAGAGCTGTGCATGAATACCTCCGCCAGAATGCCATCGAAACCCTACCATGGCCAGCAAGGAGCCCTGACATGAACCCTATTGAGCATATCTGGGACATTCTGGGAAACATGGTGAGAAGGAGGGATCCTCCTGTGCAGAACCTACAGGAATTAACAGACGCACTCCATCTTGAATGGCAACGAATACCACAATGGCGTATCAGTCGGTTGGTGACCAGCATGAGACGTCGTGTCCAGGCCGTCATCCAGGCACAAGGTGGATATACCCGGTATTAATAATGACTGTCTCAAACTCGTGCACAGATGTTAAACTTCGTTTTCAGACACCATTAATGACAATCTAGCCACGTGTGTCAACTGTAGGGCAATAGTTGTCAGTTGTGTCCACGTAACCATATTCAGGCCTCGTCTTCAAGTTCAAACAAAAACATACAATGTTTCCCCACCATCATAATCAGCATTCCTCTAGTTGCATTATTACCTCTTGCACTAAGATGGATGGGTACATAAATGTTTATGCTATTGCTTTCTTCATAGCACATGAATATACCCTCGCATGTGCGTAAAAATAGGGTGGTGCTTAACTTTTGCACAGGTGTATATATCCGTGCTTGTAACACATCACTGGCGCTTTTAAAATGTAATAAGTTATAGCGTCAATTAACTACTCCATTCATACTAAATTGATATCAACTTACATACTTCGTTTTATCTGTAATGAATGAATGATTACAGTTTTTTCTGTTTTCATAGTTTCATTTACAGAATTTTCTCTACCGCATGCAGATTAGCCATCAAATAGTACCATTCCCAGATTTTCTAGTTCTGATACATAAGTTTAAACAGCTCTTGTCTTTTGAACGAGAGATTGGAACTGTTTAACCTTAACTGCTAGAATTTGAATCGATGTATATCTGGGTTAATTGGCCGTAATCTTTCCCATTACGACTTCAACGTCAATAGATAGATCAACGATATTATTGTGGTCGGTTAATGAGGAGCTCTGGTGGTGACTGAGCAACGTGCAACTTTGACCAAGTCATACATATCTGAATTTGGTATATTGATACTATTGATCACGTTTGGCCAAAAAGCAGGGACATATGAGCTTTGGGTTAAATCCGGAGAGACCACCCCCCATAATTTGCCATTATCCAATCCCAATAATTTAATTTGAGTTGCAGCCATATCCATACCCTATCGCCCCTATCTCTTCAACTTCTTTCATTAAATCCGGAATCTTTTACATTGATTCGAAATCCCTTCTATGTCATATAGATCTGTTGTCCTGATACCATAAAATCTAGAGCCACAGTATCCCTGTAATTCTTGATCCATTGATACTAAACAATCGAGCCACTTAATTTATACCACTTTGGGCGATTTCCTGTTAACTTGAAACTTCTGATCCGACCGTCAACACATTTGATACTTATCATTGATATGACTTTGAGGTCATAGAGGTCATATTAACACCTGGGTTGACCTGCTCGTCCAAACATCGTGGACTGTTGAGCCTTATAACCCCTAGATTTGCTTCCATTGCATGAATATAGACCTTGAAATAACGTTTGGGTCAAATTTGACATAATTGACCTAGATAACTCGCCATTCCTAAGATATACTACTACTACTACTACTACTACTACTACTACTACTACTACTACTACTACTACTACTACTACTATTACTACTACTACTACTACTACTACTACTACTACTACTACTACTACTACTACAGCTACAGCTACAGCAGCAACAACAACATCAACAACAGCAACAGCAACAACAACAACTACACAGCAATGGAAACCCTGATAACCTAGCTTACTGGGCCAATGACAAAGGTATCGGCCCAGCATTGGCCCTGTAAGCCACGTTATCTGGAGAATCTGCTAAACGACAGGATGCTCATCAACTTATTCGGAAGGCTTAAAATGCTCAGTTACAAGCCAATCCAAGAGACAGTAGTAGCTTGCTCACGCCACGGACGATCATCGAAAATGAAATGGTTGCATGCAAAAAACAATGCAGGCGTAATGTTTCTTTTGATCGTCCTTACTCTATATTGTGTTTGGTATAATAGGTACTACACAATATATATCAGTTCTTAATTAGCTATTGCCTGGATGATAACGGTCATGTCCATACACCATCGGCGTACAATGTGCTTTGTTTAACGGTATTATTAGTTGAAGCAACAGTTTAAAATACACCGCTCTCGTATTTAAACTTATGTTCAATCGTTTGCTGACAATATTTAAGCAACAACACTATGTAATCAATAATTCTTTGTTAATAGCAAGTTGAGTATTTCTGCACATTTTATCTCACTGACGTAAGCACTCCAGTATCCGATGAGAAAGCGTGCTAAGCTTATGACGTCATTCGTTTTGGATTGTAAAAGACGCATATTCAGTAAAAGAATTATGTACTAAAATTATCCGGAAAATCCAATGGTTTTGAGAAGCATCTTTCTTTCAGCTTACGTTTAATCACGTACTAGTCTACCAACATTGTCTAAATATATGTTTGGAGACTGACACCTGAGTGAATGAAGGCATAGCATGGGAAAAGTCATTGCCGTGGAAGCATCGTTAACGTACGAGTCTCTAAAGAAAAAACCCCAAAGGCCGATGATATAGAGCTCGATGTTTTGAACCAAGTATTAATCACCATGGACAACACCCATGATGTTCCCAGCGGTGCCGGTGATGCGGGGAAAGAGGTTAATCATAAACAGAATAACGGTAAAAAAAATAAAACGACTGATAAAATTCCTCAGACAACAGGTGATGACCAAGGATTTAAGGCTGAACACTACATCCCAAAGTGAAGGGGAGTTTGATGGGCCTTTGGATATTGGGACGTTTATGAAGCGGCAGACGCAACATAATGAATTCTTTAGCCAATCTTTCAAAGAATTGGCAAAGACGATGATATCTTTGGAATCTGACAACTTTGCTCATGGCGCAATAGCGTATCTGATACAGGAAAGAGACACCACTCGGAAGATAGTATTTACTTCCGTCAAAAAGTAGTAGAAAATATGATGATTACAATGAAAATTCGTCGGATAAACCATACATCGGGGTGGGGGTGGGGTGGGGAGGATGATTCGGAGGTCGAGGGCCGGGATTCCGAAAAATGACATATTGGCCTAAATAACTGAATTAAACGAATTCTTTCGCTGGATGGGAGCTCCGGGCCAAGACTAATACAAGAGTTGGCTTTTCCTATTATCAAACGATTTCGGAACAATATTACGGAAGAGAAGATGGAGCTAGTTGCTTCCAAATATTCAGTACCTGAGAACTGTGAGAATTTCGTGACACCTACTCTCAATGAAGACATTTGGAATTAATAGGACCATCGACTAGCTCGGTCGATATTAAAATGCAGAAAATGCAAAATTTCCTTGTTAAAGGCATGATGCTGGCAATCCAGACTGTGCTGGATTACACAAGAGGCAGACCAAGCACGTGCTTAGGGCACCAGCAAAGAAACGGCAGCAAAAGATGAGAAAATCTCCTTTGAAGAATTTCATTCTTGATATTTCAAGGAAGGCATGGAAGTAGAACATGTAGGTGTTTTACAAATTAATCCTTCTAGTTGGAAAGTCGGCTGAGCACGCAAGTGGAAGCAGACTATAAACCTGACCTATACCTATATACCTATGACGGAAACACCATTTCAGAACATGTGGATGTGTCAAAGACTGCAACTGATCATCCTACTCCTGGTGGTAAAACAGACATCGTTCCAAAATGTGTGAATGCATCAGAGACTGACCCTGCTCATAGTGTAAATAATAGGAGCACAGATCCTGGTATGTGGATTGATATCAGCACCGATGATCTAACTTACTGAATAGATCGCGGCTCATAATGACTATCAATACGAAACTGGGCCATTTGACAAATAACATCGGCCTTATAACAATGGCAAAAACAGAAGACATTTGCGAAAATGTTTGTCCCGATCCCAGGATGATTGATAATAAAGACATATTAGTGCTGAAAAAGTGACCAAGAAAGCTAGACTCACACACTTTCTACATCCGGGAGGGGTAACTAATACTTCTTTATTATAAATAAGATATTGTTCACAGAAAACATGTCTTGGCACGAAGCCGTATGGCGAGAATACACTAGAGAATGGCTACTGTATTCTCCGTCAACATGGTCTGTGTTGAATTGAAGATGGGGCTTTGGATTGACACACAAATTAGAGGTCCAGATGAAAGAGGAGCGTGGTCTGCCTTTCTATAGGATCAAATGAGACATGTGGATCATTGCAGAATGGAATTTCTTGGGATTTTAGCAGGCCATATCTCAAAATATTGGAATGCTGGAAAAGCTCACACATCATACTTATCCAAGTTAGTAAGTGATGAACACATTACTTTAATGCGTGATAATGCCTGCTTAGCTATTGCGGATGAAATAAGTACTGTTGGGTACGTCAGTTGATCTATCGACTCTACACCTGATCTTTAACATATTGCTCAATTGACTGTTATACTAACATATTGTAGATATCGGATTGTCTGGTGGGGAGTCATGACCCTGTCGACATCTTATATTTATGAGTAAGGCCTTAATGAAATTCATCTTTGAAATTACCAGGTGAGCTAATGAACGGGGCAGCACGATAGGCATCATCATAGTATATACGCAGTAGGACGCTGCACTGGGTGACATCGGCCAGTGCTGATGAATCAGTGTTTCGCAGAAATGGATGCAAAACTGGTTTGATACTGTAACTATATGTAGTCAGAATTGAGTAGGAATTGAATAAGATGAGAAAGGACCACCGGTTATGGGTTGATGATATCTGTCAATAGTTGAGGATGAAAGTTGGTGATGTGGGATCGGCACATACTTTCAGGATATTCAGCAGCTGTTTCGGCCAGTGGTTTAGTAAATAATCAAGCAATGAGAATCGTAGGAATCGATAGGTTTGGACGTGACGGACTGAATGATGGTTAACATTTAGGGATGACAGTCAGCATGCCGACTCCCTATAGAAAGCACAACAACACCAGCTGGTGATGAGCTCATGTAGCTCACGTGCTATTAACCTTCCTATCCTACAGGCAGATGCCTAGTAGGCAAGGGACAGGACAGAGACATTGTAGCGTCCTGTAGGAATAAGTAAAACAATCTAAATTTATCTAAATTTGTATATCAACTATCTGTCCCTCAAAAGGAGACATGCAACAACAACACATTCGGTGATGTTGTTGGTTAGCTGACAGAGCGCATCAAAGCAGAACCAGCCCACACCGGTTGGACCATGTTCAGGGTTCCCTTTTCGGAAGGAATAATCAGAGTATGATTGGTCGGGATGACGTCACAATCAATGAGCATCCGACCCGAATCTGGGAAAGAGAAGACAAACGAACATGGGCGGGAAACTCAAAGGAGTATATATGGGGCACTTTGATAATCGTCGAGGTCCGTCGTTCGCATCGAAAAGCTATCTCTGAATATATTGGAGTAGGAGATAGCTAGTTAGGTTGATAGAGTATAGCAGACCCGTTGGGAAGGGGAGTAATACGAATCAGTAGGAAACAGCCAAGTTAAGTAAAGTAGTATAAAATAGTCAAACTCGTATAAGTACTTATCTTTTACTCGTGGCAGCAAAAGCCACCATTAGTTATAGTGTACAGTAGATTTAATAAAATTATCACCTTGATAACCTCAAGGCAAGAGTTTGAGTTGTGATATTAATTCTGGAGATGACGGAAGATCACCGTAGCTTACCTGCAAGTTCTAGTAGTCAGTCAGATCAGGCCCGGATATCAAATACAAGTATCGTTAAGTTCAGCTATAAACGAGGCGAGCGATATCTATTTCTTTCGTTCTCGGTAAGGTGGGTTGTCGCAGCAAACTTACATACAAACCTTACCCAAAACGGAAGAGACTTCATAGTCAAGTATACCTCATAAGAACGTATACGTAGCATAGAAATAGGAGACACATCAAAAATCTTTAGTGACTTCAACTGCCAGGATACAGAATAAAAACTAACAGTGAGTACGTAAAAGTATATGGCCCAAGAACACGGGGGGGGGGGGGGGACGACCCACGACCGTAGTGGTTAAAGACGTGGCTGACAGGGTAGCGGTATTCCTAGAAGTTGCACAGTGGTCAGAAGGCTGTCAGATGACACAGCATCGAGAGTACGGCCATAATTCTTTGTGCAAGATAACGACTGCTATCAGTTGCCCCGAGCATCCACGGGTAGCGAGGGTGGTCATCAGTATACACTATAATTAGCGACGAGAATAGCAACGGGAAGAAAAACCAACGACCCGACGCTACCGCCGATCGATAGGCCCCCGGCGGTAGAGCTTAGGCCCGAGACCATAGCCGCCATGCAGGCGATGGGGACAGCCATGGCGGGGCAATCGTTGAAAGCAGTGCCCGACGGGAAACTGCCATGGTATATCGCCGGGAGATGAGGATACAGTATACCGGATACAGCCTTGTGACGGAGTCATGCCGGAAGAGGTACGTACTTTCTTGGATGAAACCAGGAGAGTATGCGGGGCTAATGAAGGGCGGCTAGAGGGAATCCCCGCCTATGTTGTAACCAGGTCGGCTCGAGGGCAGTTGGCGAGAGCAATTGACGGTTTCATGGTCGGCAAGGTATGAGAGGAGGTGTCGTACGATGATTTCCGAGATTATGTCACCATGAACTTTGTGTCCACAAATGAGGACGAGAGGATCAAGTATGATCTGGAAGGAGTGAGGCAGAGAAGAAACGAGACGGTGATTGCTTTCAACCGGCACTATAAGGAAGCTAGCAGTCGGGCGTACCCTAACGAAAACAACGATAATCGCTGTACTGTTCTTGGCATTTACTTGCGGGCTTTGAGCGACAGAGGGTTGAGCAAGCGCATCATCCATAAGAAAGCAACCACTCTGACCAGAGCCATAGAGATAGCCGAGGAGGAAGAGACCTGTAATGATCTGTTGCGGGCTATGCAAATAGTGGATCGAGGTGAAGAGAGGATGGAGGTGAATGTGTTGGAAGAGGAGGAAGAAAGGGAGATATGGATGGTGGTAAAGCAGTTGAAAAGGCAGATTGTAGCACAGTCAAAAATGATAGAACAACTGAGCGGGCTGGTTAGGGATCTCCAGATGACCGAAGAAGCACCAAAGCCAGCACCTCGGAGAACGCAGGCTGTAAAGAAGGGGGCAAAACCGCCACCGAAAGGACATTGTCCGGTCCCGAGAACAGCGTCTCCGCGGGATCTAAAGCACATCACGTGCTACACTTGTGGGAAGACGGGACATTACAAGAGCGAATGTCCACAGGCAATCCAACCATCACGTAATGCACCCCGAAATGCCGCGGTGCGACCTCGACCACCGAGACTGCCTATGACCTGTTTTAGTTGTGGGCGAGAAGGTCACATGGCCAGGATTGCGGGAACAAGACATACAACATGTTCGGCAATACCAAGGAGACGCCTACAGTCGTAAGATGTTTTGGGTGTGGTCAAGATGACCATTTCGTAAGGGATTGTCCGCATGGAATGCGAGACCAGCGTAGACACCAGCCATCATTCAGGGCAACCAGACAGCCAGAGCGACAGATAGTTCGCAGAGCACCAAAACGTGACTGTAACGACGATATGGACATCGACGAAGTAAACGATCATCGCCAGGTGGAACAACACATCACCCCTAGAGAGTGTTCTCGAAATATGCGCAAAGTATTAGGTAATAGGATGCGGGAAGATTACGAGTACGAGGATAGGGAGGGTTTTGTGTTGACCGACACAGGTACGGATGCATATGGGCGTTATGGAGGAGGAGATGCATCGAACCGTCGGGACAGTTACGCGGAAGCGGTTAGCGGGCGAAGGAGTCCGTTAAACTAAGACGGAGAAAACCGTTGGTGTGAGCACCGACCGAGCGGTTTTTAATCCGTCTACAAGTGGATTCCAACGGTCCAACGGATCAAGGTGAGTACCTGCATGCCTTAGTGGATACTGGTGCTAGCACATCCTTGATTCGTAAGGATATATGGCGTGGCATGTTAAATGCTAGGCCATTGAAAAGAGCAAAGATGCACTTAGCTGTAAATGGTTCCCCAATAGAGCTTTTGGGGGAAACCCAGGTAAAATTCAAGAATGCCCGGCCTATTCCAAGTACGGTACTATGTGAGAATGAGGCATGAATGTTTGCTTGGAGCGGATGCTTTGCACTTGGGAAATGCAAAGATTGACTATCGGGCCAAAGTTGTAGTATGGTTTGGCCAGATATATCCCTTTAGGTATCCCTATAGGGAACAAACAAGATATGTTTATGAGAGTTGTAAAGAAACGACCGGATATAAAGATATCGACAAAGTCATGGTGGACTTTGTGGATATCTTTGATACGGCTCGTCCAGGCACTTTAGGATTGGTCCCCAAAGTTAGGTGTATGGTACCAACAGGAGATGCATATCCTATAAGGCAGAAAGCCTACCATCTACCGCTAGCTAAGCAGTATGTGGTCAAGAATCAAGTGGCAGAGATGCTAGCAGCGGGCGTCATAAGACCATCGTCATCACCTTGGGCGTCACTCATTACTTTGGTCCCTAAGAAGGACGGGGACACTAGGTTTTGTATAGACTACAGAAAATTGAATGCCATATGTCGTAAGGATAGTTATCCTCTACCGAATATATCGGACATATTTGACTCCATGGGCGGCGCAACGATATTTTCTACTATGGACTTGAAGTCTGGATATTGGCAGATACCAATGGACAGCCAAGACATAGAGAAAACAGCGTTCGTCTGCAGTGAAGGTTTTTTCGAATGGATTCGGATGCCGTTCGGTTTTGCGAACTCAGGTGCCGTATTTCAGAGGGCAATGAATGATATTTTCCGAGAATTCGTGGGAAAATATTTGCATGTTTTCGTCGACGATATAGTCGTATATTCGATAAATCCGACGGAACATGCACAGCATTTGCGTAAGGTCATGCGCAAGATTAGGGAATATAATTTACAAGTTAAGAAGAAGAAATGCGACTTCGCCAGTAAGTCGGTGGCCTTGTTAGGATATCGCATTTCCGCACAAGGAGTAGCTCCTCAGGCCCAGAAGGTCAAGGTCATTAGGGAAATGTCACCACCATGCGATGTGGGCGAGGTGAGATGTTTCCTGGGAGCTACAGGTTACTACCGATCCTGTGTGCAAGGCTATGCCGAAATTGCTAAGCCTTTAATAGAACTCACTAAGAAGTATACACGTTTTGAATGGGGTGAGGATGAACAGCAAGCGTTCAAGAAATTACAGAACTTGCTGTGTAGTGAGACGGTTCTCACCTATCCGAATTTAAATGCCCCCTATAAATTATATACTGATGCTTCGAGTTATGCGATCGGTGCTATATTGGTACAAGTTGATGATAAGGGTATAGAGCGGGTAATCCAGTATGTGAGCTCTACTCTTAAAGACAGTCAGCTGAATTGGCCGGTAATAGAGAAGGAAGCATACGCAGTGATATATGCATTAAAGAAGCTTAGACCATATCTATTTGGTGCTCAGTTTACCGTGTACACTGACCACAAACCCCTCAAGAGTTTGTTTGTTGGAGAAGTGAAGAACACGAAAGTGCAGCGCTGGGCCGTGCTGATTGCTGAGTACGGATGTAAGATTGAATACATCCAGGGCTCGAAGAATATTCGAGCGGACATGTTGTCCAGGCTACGTCGTCTGGTGGAAGTCGCCACGCTAGATACAGGCGATTTTGTAATACCAGATGTCGATGAGGGGGTGTTACCGCACGTCCCCCTAGAGGTGTTCAACATTTCGTACGACGAATTGTGTGCCGAGCAGACCAAGGAATACCCGGAGTTGTTTAAGAACACCCTGGAGGAGTATATGGTTAAAAACGGCATTTTGTATTCTTTGATTACACCTTCAGCGTTGGACGCTGAATACCCTCGAATCATGTTACCTACCCTGTTCCGTGAGAAAGTGCTCAGGATGGCTCATGAACGGGCTGGTCACCAAGGTCTGCAGAAGACCATCGGTATGGTAAGGGATTCTTTTGTATGGACGTCTTTGAGGAAGGACGTGGTATGTATGCTGGAGACGTGTACGACGTGCCAGGTCAATCGACCTGTCACTACTCGACCAGGGTACAGTGAGATGCCCATGGCCAATTATCCGAGTCAGATAATCGGCATGGATTTGATTGGTCCACTGTTGGAATCGAGTAAGGGTAATGTGTATATCATGACGATAATCGATCACTGTTCTGCATGGGCAGAAGCATATCCGATTGCTGCCAAGACATCTCAAAATGTTGAGGATAAGTTCTTCAATGAGTATGTCGCTCATCATGGGGTCCCTGAGATCCTGATAACCGATCAGGGTAAGGAGTTTTGTTCCAAATCTCTGGAAGAACGATTTCAGGAACGCGGTATCGATCATACACGATCGAGTCCATACCATCCCCAAACCAATGGACGTACCGATAGATTCAATCGCACTCTTAAGGAGTTGATTCAGAAAGGGGTGAATAATGCGTCTCATGCATGGGAAGATGAGTTGGGTGCAGCATTGACAGCGTACCGCAGTACTCGTCATTACACGACCGGGTATACGCCATTTTATCTGACGTATGGTCGACGAGCAAGACTTCCGTTTGCTATTCCAATCGATGCATCGCAGGATCTTGGTGAGATGCTGACCTGTCTCAATAATGCCTTACTGCGAGCTAGAGCAGACACGGCTAGATCCCGAGAGGTTCACCGGGAACAACTTGATAAGCGTGCAAACGCTGGTGAGTTTAGGGTGGGGCATTCGGTGGTCATAAAAGCTGAAGAGAGGATGAAGTTGACCTCTCGCAGTGACCCCGAATACGAGATCTTTAAGATCAATGGACCCGTGGCTCACGTCCGCCATCAAAGGTCTGGGAAGGTACGTGTACTTAATATAGCTAAGTTGCACGTAGTCGACTCAGAGATGTGCTGGGACAAGGTACGGCCATGCCCTATTTGTAACCCCGCCAAAGGTACGAAAGCTAGCCATCATCCTAGAGTGACGGCATTACCCGAGTCCGCACCTTTGCCGTTACCAGGCTCCCAAGTGACACCTGGTGAATTGGCTCGTCGGAAGCGACCATCTTCGGGTGAGGAGCCAAGGGTGAGCAAGGTGGGTAAGAGGGTTGACAACAACATCAGTCAGCCCGGTGCGAATGGGACTCGAAACCATGAGTCACGGAGTGAAACAATCGAAACTCCGCGTACAATTGTGATGGACACCTCGGAGGATGTACCCAAGCCTGCCCACGAGCCAATGGACACGCTTCCATCGCAACCATACTTTCTGCGCAAGCGCAGTCACATGCCTGATATCGACTCAGACAACAAGCGACCCAGGATTGGTGCGTTTGGCCACGCCCTATACGAGGACTTCGTCAGCCGTATAGAAGCGGTTATAAGGCAACACAGCCGGAGATAAGCTTGAATCTCTGACAACCACTATACTAGTAGTATCGCATTAGTCTAGCCATCATGTATATTTTACGATTAGGTGTGGTAGTAGCTCTAAAGAGTTTAGTAGATGGACTGTGTAAAATGTCTAGTGTACATAGATTACCGAATGGGGTAATGATAACTAACCCCGAGGATATATCTGTTATCCGGGTTGAATGGACCGTAGTGGTGTCTATCGACCACCCTTATTTGCCTGCCGAATTTCTTGAATGGTTAGTGCAATTTCGTGTTCTTGTTGCGGACATCGGTCAAAAGACTTCGTTGAGCAACATCGTGTTAACAATATTAAGAAGATCGCTGTTAGGACACAACAAACTATGGTGAGTAGGGACAGTATACGACGCAAACATGGCTTATTTGACTTTGTCGGGGACATAGCCTCGTCTCTATTCGGTACCGCTACCTCTGGTGATATAGATGCAATTAAAGAGGTAGTCAAAGTTGCTTTGAGGGACATGAATCGTTTGGTACATTTCTCCAACAAACTAGCGTCCCACGTGAAACTGGCATTCGTAGGGATCAATACCAACGTTGACCGTATCAACGAAGTTACCGCTGGCCTAGTGGAATTAACTAGAAATGTGAGCGATATGTTTAAGGTGCACGCCGCCCGACAAGCCGACTTATACGCATTAGTGCGACTTGGACACATTATTGACTCTGCCGAAAGTGTGGTGTATAGCTACCAGAAGGCAGCAGCACAGTTTCATAGACAAACTGCATCCCTAGAGTTAGGTAGACTAACGGAAGAATTATTCAGTCCTGCTGACCTCACTTCCGTGGCCAAACAAGTTAGTGTGGGAAATCGACTGATAAGTCGGTATCAGTGGTACTACCGCAACGTGGTCGTGTATCCATTGTGGAAAGACGACTCACGACTCCATTACGTAGCGACGTTACCGCTAATTGATGGGGGCAAATATATCGAATACGGGTTGCATTCGTGGCCGGAACCGCTAATTGCGAGGGGATACTACATGCAAGTACTGATCGTGCGGACCAGCATCGGTCTTGACACCAAGACTGGATGGTACTTCACGCCATCCGAATGTCGCGGGGAGGAGCCCCGAGTGTGTCATGGTCCACTACGGGTCGACAAGACCCACGTTCCATGCATTGTAAGCCTGTTAACCAATACGACTGACAGTGCTTGTAATATTCAGCTCTCCGAATCAAATGAAACATCTAGCAAACTGTTTGCCAATAAGAAAATAGGTGTAGTGTTGCAAAAGTTCGGTGAGACTATGGAAATTCACTGTGACGGGCGACTGACTGACCGATGCAATGTGGAAAGTGGTGTGTATGCGTTGATGTCTGGAAAGTGTGTTTATAGTGGCAGAGGTTGGCACTTCGAGCCTGTGGCGTCTTACAGTCAGACGTACACTCGGATTAGCCTGGCCATTGCGATGCCCCACTTGGATGTGACCGGCGTCCTTAATCAGTCCATGATCGTTGATCATTTAAAAGTACAACCCTGGAACCATTTACAGAAGTCTAAGTACGTGCCGCTAGCACCATTGTCCACAATCGACCCAGTGATGGTCGATGGCATCGGGGTACGCTCTTTTGTGTCCTATTCGACGGGCTCCTTCGTGATTGTGCTCGTTGTTGTGATTATTCTATATAAATGTGGAGTATTATCGCGCATTTGTGGGACTGGCTAAAATGCAAGCCACGTGTGGCCTATAGTAGTGATACTCGTACCACCATTCATATTAGTGCACCGACGATTCAGGCCCAGCAGCCCCGGAAAACTGCAGCACTACCGGAGCCGCTGAGGTTGGCAACCGGGTCGTCGCCTAATGATAACGTGAGGACTGGGATCGACCCGACGGCTGCCGACTGGGTTGAGGTAGAACTCTATGACGACGTGGAGGATCCTAACGAGTGTGTGGTTCAATTGGATATATCCATGTGACGTTTTGGTACTAACTTCATTTGCTGTGTATGGAACATTAATTAGGGATGAACTATTTGTTGTCGTAGGAACTGTTATATGACCTGTAATGAATTTGCTCTGTAGGATTAGGATTACTATTGTATGAAAGCGTAGCGTTTAGCTTATTGCACCTTGAATGTCAAGGATATTAATGATGCTATTAATGTGTTTCCGGGGACGGTCATTTGCGCATGATATTCCGTTACCCGGACATGTATGTTTGTATTGTTTTATACCCTGGTACAGTCATTTGCGCATGATATTCTGTGCCAGGGCGTAGGTACATTTATCTGTGTTGTGAGGATTTTGCACTGTCGGGTTTAGGTTATAGGTATCGTTGATATGGCATTGCCCTAGAGTTGTGAATGCCGTTACGATGATTTCCGTATTTATTTTGATTGTTTACTATTGTATAAGTTGTCTCGATTGTGTGTGTTTTCCGTTTAGAGAGCCGCTGGTATAGTGTGGTTTTGTTGTTGATGTTTCACAACGAGTTAATTAACACTCTCTTAAGGCCTTGAGAGATGGTTAATTAACTTTGGTTGGAGGGCGTGTGTAGATATCGGATTGTCTGGTGGGGAGTCATGACCCTGTCGACATCTTATATTTATGAGTAAGACCTTAATGAAATTCATCTTTGAAATTACCAGGTGAGCTAATGAACGGGGCAGCACGATAGGCATCATCATAGTATATACGCAGTAGGACGCTGCCCTGGGCGACATCGGCCAGTGCTGATGAATCAGTGTTTCGCAGAAATGGATGCAAAACTGGTTTGATACTGTAACTATATGTAGTCAGAATTGAGTAGGAATTGAATAAGGGGAGAAAGGACCACCGGTTATGGGTTGATGATATCTGTCAATAGTTGAGGATGAAAGTTGGTGATGTGGGATCGGCACACACTTTCAGGATATTCAGCAGCTGTTTCGGCCAGTGGTTTAGTAAATAATCAAGCAATGAGAATCGTAGGAATCGATAGCTTTGGACGTGACAGACTGAATGATGGTTAACATTTAGGGATGACAGTCAGCATGTCGACTCCCTATAGAAAGCACAACAACACCAGCTGGTGATGAGCTCATGTAGCTCACGTGCTATTAACCTTCCTATCCTACAGGCAGATGCCTAGTAGGCAAGGGACAGGACAGAGACATTGTAGCGTCCTGTAGGAATAAGTAAAACAATCTAAATTTATCTAAATTTGTATATCAACTATATGTCCCTCAAAAGGAGACATGCAGCAACAACACATTCGGTGATGTTGTTGGTTAGCTGACAGAGCGCATCAAAGCAGAACCAGCCCAAACCGGTTGGACCATGTTCAGGGTTCCCTTTTTGGAAGGAATAATCAGAGTATGATTGGTCGGGATGACGTTACAATCAATGAGCATCCGGCCCGAATCTGGGAAAGAGAAGACAAACGAACATGGGCGGGAAACTCAAAGGAGTATATATGGGGCACTTTGATAATCGTCGAGGTCCGTCGTTCGCATCGAAAAGCTATCTCTGAATATATTGGAGTAGGAGAGAGCTAGTTAGGTTGATAGAGTATAGCAGACCCGTTGGGAAGGGGAGTAATACGAATCAGTAGCAAATAGGAAACAGCCAAGTTAAGTAAAGTAGTATAAAATAGTCAAACTCGTATAAGTACTTATCTTTTACTTGTGGCAGCAAAAGCCACCATTAGTTATAGTGTACAGTAGATTTAATAAAATTATCACTTTGATAACCTCAAGGCAAGAGTTTGAGTTGTGATATTAATTCTGGAGACGACGGAAGATCACCGTAGCTTACCTGCAAGTTCTAGTAGTCAGTCAGATCAGGCCCGGATATCAAATACAAGTATCGTTAAGTTCAGCTATAAACGAGGCGAGCTGATATCTATTTCTTTCGTTCTCGGTAAGGTGGGTTGTCGCAGCAACCTTACATACAAACCTTACCCAAAACGGAAGAGACTTCATAGTCAAGTATACCTCATAAGAACGTATACGTAGCATAGAAACAGGAGACACATAAAAAATCTTCAATATGTGTTCCCCGTAGATGGAAAACCAGTTTAACAAAGTACAGCATTGTTCAATTTGAAAAGCCACACTAGTGAGGAAATGGCAAATCAAGTAGTGCATTATATGTGCCAAGTTTGCAAAACAGATTTCTCAATGTGCAGAGGTCAGTCTTATGAAAATGCGGCCAGCATGTTGGGGCGTTACAAAGGCATGCAGCGGATTTTAGAACAAAACAAAGATGCCCTATAATACTATGTGCTGGACACTCTCAATCTAGTTGGCCACAGTGGCAGTGGGTTCTTTTCAACAGTCCAGTTACTTTATACATATGTGATAATTTCTCGGTCTCAATACACCGATGGGCAGTTCTTAAAGCATATTTCGGCAATGATGTGCTGATGTTTCTTTCTGATAATCACTAGTAGGCACATACTGCGACAACAACTGCAATATTTGAGTCATAGTCGAAGAACAATCACTAAAGGGGGAACTACACGAGAGGCAGGACACATTGCAAACAAGATGCAAGCGCTTGAGGTTGTATTCATGTTGGTAATCTAGAATGAAATTTTACAACACTTTCACTGCACAAGTCAAACTCTCCAGGATAATGAGTTGAATTTTAAAACATTGCAGAACTCTATGCATCATTAGCAGACCACTTACATACTTGAGAAATGATTTTGAAAGCTTTGCATACATATTTAAAGAAATCCTGCCTGATACTGACCATAAAGAAGGCCAGCCCACGAGTGAATTAGGAGAAAAACAAGCAAATGATAGCAGTGCACCAGATGCAGCATTGATTCCTAAAGACACATTTCGGGTATCTACTTACTACGCTATAATTGACACATTCGAAGCGCACATGAAGAGGAGATGTGAAGTGTACAAAGAAGAATCCAGTAGATTTTCTTTTCTAAACGATATGGACTTATCTGCTGAGCAATAGTCACACGGTTCCCAAGAGCCTCATACCTGTTGACTTGAATATGAATATTTGTGGAGAACTACATCAGTTCCACTGATATGCGCTCGTAGTATGATGAAACAGGAAGAACAAAATTTAGTCACTTTGATCTATGTGGTACTCTAGTGAAAGACAAGCCAGGATACAATGTGTATTTCCTAATGTAGATATCGCACTATGCATTTTTCTATTGATGATTACAAGCTGTTCCGCAGGACGTTATTTTTCTCGGCTGAATAAAATAAAACACCTCAGAGAACAACAATGTGGTAGGGCAGAGTTGATTCACTTTCCGTGCTGTGGATTGTAGCGGACATACCTCGTTGAGTCAGCTTCAATGACATTACCAATGATTTTGCAATCAGAACATCTAGATAGAAGCCATTTTAATTTCCGCACACATCCAAGTTTCGTTCTGTATCAGATTAGGATTGTTTTTATGGTTTCAGTGCTTAGGGCATCTAAAGGCCTTAATCAGGCCCGGACTCCATCGCGGAAATCCCATGAAATAATGGATTACAAAGCAAATTAGTGTCGTATGAGTGATTGTTTACATGTGCCTATGGAGAAATTGATCAAAGACGGAAATAGTTGGTCAGGTATAGATTACCCAAGACATATCAATCTTTGTGCCAACCCAGGGGTGGATTTAGGTCTGCTGAGGTCCTAAGCTATGACAATGAATGGGCCGCGGGGAATCTGAAAATTAGGTTTTCTGAGAAGCCATTTCTAGAATTTCTGTGAGATAATTCATCTTTCCATAGTATTCATCCATCATATGACGTCATAATCAACAACGTGATGCATAGAATGACATCACAACCAATGACGTCGTGAATGACGTAGATAAGTAAGTCACGAACGCATAGTTGAAGACGGACTATGTGTTGTTGTACGAATTGTATGGCTTTACTATTTAATAAATATTCTGTTGAATATTTTGAAACTAATTTGACTGAACGCTGTTGCCGCCATAGGCACTCAGTCAAATTAGTTACAAAATATTCAACAGCTTACCAGCATAGTTTTCAGGAAATCGACAGTTAGGGCATTCAGGGATCGATCAATCACAAAACGGCGAAGTGTGGGTGGAGCTTAGATAGAGGTGGGCGGGGCATAGCTAAAACTGAAAAAGTCCATTAGCTTACAAGACTATGGGCTCATATTGGAATATGGTCGTTGACATTTTAGCGTACAATAATTGAAACCTGGCAATATGATGAAATTTTATTTAATTTAAATGAGCAAGCAACACATTTTGCATGTTCTTACGATACATAGTCTATGCATGCTTATATATATATATATTTTGAAAATAATTTTCTACCTTCTACTCAAAAGCGGTTCGCTAGTACCTCAAGTGAAAAGGGGAGGGGTCATGGCCATCCAGCCACACACACACCCCTTCCCCACCCCTGCAAAGTTTCATAAACAACATTGGGGCCATATATGCATAATTGCCATGCAACCAGGAATGTTGATGAAATTGTAAACTACCAACAACTATCGATTAGAATTTCCAACAATAATTTCAAAAGCTGGAAATCTAAAATGCCACCCACTTGCTATGTCACACTATTTCTCACTTGACTGGGCCTACCAGTTCATTCACAGCTCGCATTGCTAACATTTACTGAGTTCTATAGCGACACAACATAATATATTCTGAACATGGCCGATATGAAGGTTGGGTTCTCACTTCTTTTCTCAAATCCTGACGGCCGAAATCTGCAAATATTTCTTTAAAAAATCCCGGAGCTATGCCCTTTTCGAAAATTAGATGCGCCATCAGGACAAGGCTCAAATAGCGCCACAGTCATGCAGGGGCACTGCGATACCATTATGCATTTTGAGCCGATTTCAAGCATTCAATAACGATGACAAAAAGAACACTTACATTTCTTTTAGTCGCCCTGAATAATTTAGTGGCCCTGTTCACTACGAACTGTTTGAATTTACTGCCATACGTTCAACCCTGATTCTGGTTATAAAGAAGTAATTAATTACTGTATTTTGTAAGTGCAGTTTTTATATTTATATAAAAATTTATTTTTATTTGGCAATTTAGAGCCCCCTCATACTTTGAGGTCAGAATAGTGTTACTGATAATTTACTCAGGGTGATTTGCGTAAGCAAATGGATGATTTAAATGAAGATCAGAGGAGACGGTATATGGCTAGAGGACCATCACCATGCCCTGATTTTAGAAATGGTCCAAGCGCTTATAGAGGCTACAACACCCACTGCAATAATGGACTTTTCCATCTTTAGCTATGCCCCGCCCATCACTAGCTAAGCTCCACTCACACCTCGCTGTGTTTGGATTGATCGATCCCTAAATGCCCTAGCTATCAATTTCCTGAAAACTATACAGGGAAGCTGTTGAATATTTTGTAACTAATTTGACTGGGTGCTGTTGCTGCCTATGGCGGCAAATGCGCCCAGTCAAATTAGTTTCAAAATATTCAACAGAATATTTATTAAATAGTAAAAGCAAACAATTTGTACAACAACGCATAGACCTTCTTCAAATATGCGTTCGTGACGTACATATAGACGTCATTCATGACGTCATTCATTATGATGTCATTGTACACATCACACAGTTCATTATGACGTCGTATGATGAGTGGGTACTCAGGAAAGGTGAACTCAGAATAACTTTACAAGGATAGACCACTACAATCCGAAATGGAAATCAAGCAGCAAGCCCAGCGGAACATCATTCGCGAAATGGAAGGAATCGAAGAAGACCAAGTAGATCCAGATAGGATACACGCTGGTGCACAACAGGTTAGCTTTCTCTGTAACTTTATGTGTAAGAATACACAGGCTAATCTTCATGCAGGAAAAACGAGCTATTATCTTTGCAATTGGCCGGAAATAATCACAGATAAATGGATAGTAAATTGCGTAACACGTGTGAGACTGACACATTCAACCAAGCTACTTCAGATAAGTATGCCATTCCCAATTTAGTTTAGTGAGGATGAACATTCGTCGATCATAAATTACAGTTATTAACTGAAAAATTTGCTGTGGAATTAGCTGAACATGACAAAGAACAATTCATTTTGAATATATTTTTAAGAGCCTAAAAGATGGTTCCTACAAGAGGAATCTAAATCTGAGAACCGTGATAAGAGGTGTCAATCACTACCATTTTAAGATGGACTCATTAACGATAACTAATCAGCTCGTGAAGAGAAATTGCGGTTTTTTGCCTAAAGGATGCATATTATTCTATATCTGATCATAATTATGATGGGAAATATTTGCAATTTTCCTGGAAAGGAGACCGTTACCAATTTTGTTCTTTAGCAAATGGCTTGACATCAGCCCGGCGCCTGTTCACAAAGATTCTGAAACCTGTTTATTCTACATTACGTAAACATGGGCATTCAATTGTAAGCAATATTGAAGATTCCCTGATCCAGGGTGACTCATATGATGAATGTATGGATACCATTATTGCGACACTGTCACTAATTGATAGCCTTGGTTTCACAATTCACCAAGAAAAAGCAGTGCCCCAACCCATCATATGACGTCATAATGAACAGCGTGGTGTGTACAATGACATCATAATGAATGACCTCATGAATGACGTCGATAAGTACGTCACGAACGCATATTTGAAGACAGTCTGCGTTGTTGTACAAATTGTTTGCTTTTCCTATTTAATAAATATTCTGTTAAATATTTTGAAACTAATTTGACTGGGCGCTGTTGCTGCCATAGGCAGCAACTGCACCCAGTCAAATTAGTTACAAAATATTCAACAGCTTCCCTGTATACTTTTCAGGAAATTGATAGCTAGGGCATTTGGGGATCGATCAATCCCAACACGGCGAAGTGTGGGTGGAGCTTAGCTAGTGATGGGCGGGGAATCGCTAAAATGGAAAGGTCCATTGAATATCTTGGCTTTGTTTTGATTCTAGGAATATGACAGTGTATAGACTGATCGTATTACATAGCCTTCTGTGAAAGCTTTCGGTTTTAAAAGTGGCCATACATCTGCTAAGTTGCTGATATTCTTGGCTTGTTCGTATCAACAGAACCATGTGTTCAGTTCAGTATGCACCATTGTATTATAGGATCCTAGAGATTGAACAAAATAAATTTCTGAAACAAAGCAAGGCCAATTATCAAGCAAATATTTTAATATCAGATAATATAAGAGCCAAAATATCTTGGTGGCAGCAACATTTGAATGGTTTTACAGACCCGTGCAGGCAGACCACGTCGGGTATTACTATAAATAGTCATGCCTCAAAGACAGTTAGAACAGGTGGTATCGTCAGGATCAGAAGCCCTCAGTCACATAAATTACGTAGAAATTAAAGCAGCATTTCTCGCTGTACAATCATTGTACAATCAAAGCCAAGCTAGATATGCACGTAGAACGATTGATAATACGACAGCGGTTGCATGTATAAATAAACTTGGCAGCACAAAATTATGTGCAATGACGTCCCTAAAGATGTTTCGAATGGATCTTTCATTTTTAGCTATGCTCCGCCCATCTCTAGCTAAGAAATCGTTTCTACCTAGTGTGCTTAAACTATGGAATGAACTAGATTTAAGCATTAGAAGACCTCCGTCGATTTTAATTTTCAAAAAAAAGTTATTTTCGAACGAACAGAATACTCCTGAAAAGGTTCCCTTTTATTACTCAAAAAGCAAGAGAAAGGAAAATATTATCCATTGCAAATTGCGAAATAAATGTAGTCAACTAAACAATGATTTGCATCATTTCCACTTATTGGAAGATCAAAATTGTACGCTGTGTCTGGTTCCAGAAACTGCCTATCACTACTTTTTTGACTGTCCAAAATGGACAGCCGAACGTTGTAATTTATTGAGCTTTGTGAATGAAGTAATGCCGGTTGCTTCGCTCGACCGCATTTTGAATGGTAGCAAAGAACTATCTGATGTGATAAATACAGCGCTGTTCATAAGAATATGCAACTTTATAAAACAAACAAATAGATTCTAATGAACATTATTATTATTATTATTATTATTATTATTATTATTATTATTATTGTTTATTATTATTATTATTATTATTATTATTATTATTATTATTATTATTATTATTATTAGCGCTCCTGGTCCGAAGGACCATGTGAGCCTAAGTAAGGGCGATCGTCCGTTGTCCATCTTTCGTTCGTCCGTTAACTCTTTAGTGACGAAATTTGTTCCTGAAAATTAGCATATTTGCTTTTTGAAGGCCCATTTGCGGGACGAGGGACGACTGGTTTTGGGAGTTTGCGACTGGAATGACTGGCCCGGTTATCATGTCAGTCGTTTCAGTTGTAGATTTTCAGGATTAGTCTTCTCCTGGTCTACAACTGGGCACTCCTCTAGACCACTAAGAAGGCCGGACTTGGCCGGTATCAACACTAAAGGGTAAAAATTCTACTCCTAAACGCCTTGGCGGATTGCAACCAATTTTTGGTGGAAAGGCCCTATGGTCGATAGTCCATAAATAAATACCAATCGGAGTTTTGATCGGACAATCGTCCGGAGATTGCCAAAATGATACTCCTCTTAAACGACCTGACAGCTTTCAACCCAAATTTCCGTATTTTCCGGTGCAAATGATCCAGGTGAGCAACACTGGCCTCTGGGAGTTTTGTTATGGTGGTCATCATGAAAATATTACTGTTGGGCAAAATTATTGGCCTCACTATCCTCTCTGGATCACTCTTCACTATACCGCTTATTCGTGGATCCAGTCAACACTTGCACGAAGTACTATGCATCTCTATAGATCTACTGTTCGCATTTCCATTTAACCCTCATATCTCTCCCGTCTCTACCACACCAACCTTTACCCCGACCCATTCTCTCTCTCTCTCCCTCCCTCCCTCCCTCCCCCCTCCCCCTCCCCCCCCCCCCCTCTCTCTCTCTCTCTCTGAAGGGAGGGAGGGAGGCAGGCAGGCAGGCAGGCAGAGAGAAAGAGAGAGAGAGAGAGAGAGAGAGAGGGGCAGGCAAGCAGGCTGGCAGGCAGAGAAAAAGAGAGAGAGAGAGGGGGGGAGAGAGAGGCAGGCAAGCAGGCAGGCATGCAGGCAGGCAGGCAGGCAGGCAGACAGGCAGGCAGGCAGGCAGGCAGGCAGGCAGGCAGGCAGACAACAGGCAGGTAGGCAGGTAGGCAGGCAGGCATGCAGGCAGGCAGGCAGGCAGGCAGGCAGGCAGGCAGGCAGGCAGGCAGGCAGGTAGGCATGTAGGCAGGGAGGGAGGGAGGGAGGGAGGGAGAGAGAGAGAGAGGGCACTAGACCCATGTGACCTCGCCACCATGACCTAACCTCGTCACTAAATTAACTGAACCTCAAATCAGCTTTCAAAGGAACATGTTTGGTGCCATTTGACAGAGTGGCTGTCCTGAAACGCTGCCCATGTCAGGAAGCCGACGATACAACTACATACCCCAATGAAAACAGACTTCATCTACTCAAACAGAGGAGGTGCTGGCCAACCTCAACGCCAAAAAGCAAATCAAATTGGGCGTGGGTGGGAAGATATAGCTAGATGAGAACTTAGCAGGCGATACGACTGCGATCCTTTCATAAAGCGAGCCTGCATATGAGCCAGCGACACCGGGTCGTAGAAGCTCTTTCAACAGTGCTGCGGTTTATCTATATGGTGATGTAGATGAGGATGTGGAAGACATGTGTGTACAATGTGATAGGAAGTATTCCATTTGCGCTGGATACGATTGGATACAATGCCACAAATGCCTTAGCTTGTACAGCTGACGTTGTTACAAATGTGACCCGGTTTTTTTTGCATGCAGCACCTATGATGACTGAACTGTGGACATGCAATGATTTATCTGTTAACTTAAGATGACGAAGGAGCTAACATTGTTCACACGGTAGTACATGCCACTTTAGATATGCCATCGAAATGGCGCTATAATTAAAGAACATTTAAGTTGCTTTTTGCTAAAAAATGAATTAATACCTTTTGAATTGAGTTTGTTCTCTGTTTGCCAACAACTCTATTAAAGCGACGACTAATCAATTTAGCATGGTTAATTTGAAAATTATATTAGAACTTGCTGGCATGGCGAAATAGCCCCTTATTGGGCTGATTTCGCCACCCAGAGAAAGTTATGCCTATCCTAGTACATAAACACATGATCATTTTCAGATCAGACTCTAATTCACCTTTCCAGAGTACCCACCCATCACATGACGTCATAATGAACTGCGTGATGTGTACAATGACATCATAATGAATGATGTCACGAATGACGTCAATAAGCACGTCACGACCGCATATTTGAAGACGGTCTATGCGTTGTTGTACACATTGTTTGCTTTACTATTTAATAAATATTCTGTTGAATATTTCGAAACTAATTTAACTGGGCGCTGTTAGTTACAAAATATTCTAGATAGAAAAATGAAGGCATAAAAAGTGTGCACATAAGAATGTGCTGAAATCTGGCTAAATTTAGTTTTATGGAATCCGTTAACCCTTCCGGAAAAGAAATCATCTCATCTTCATCCTCTGAGTGACAGCTTGTGTGTTTTCAAGTTGTCCGCGAATATTTACAGCATAAACAGTTTCGCGGAAAGCTGCAGGTATCATCTTCAAAGGATGGGTATGGGGTATGAAGCTGCAGGATAGGAAACATATCAAAAAGTGTTTCTTGTTTTGTGAGCCGCGAGGTGATCCAGTTTGTGGACCTGTAACGGCTGTGTTGGATTTTTATCTCAGTTATTTGAATCAAGTTTGTCGTACAGCTCTATTAACACACCCAGACCAGCTTTGACATTTTTGTTATCGTCGGACTGTCCAGGCCAGACAGTGGGTAATCATTTAATAGTTAGAACAGTTATGACAGGTGTCTTTACTGAAAGACCAACGATACCAAAATATGCTATGACTTGTGATGTAAATATTATGCTACAGTATCTAAAGAAATTATCTCCTATAAATTTGTTTAAAGTTACAGTTACCGACCATGAAACTGTGCATGTTGTTGCTGCTGTTGTCAAGGCAACAGGCACAGTACATACATGTGTTATATATTAGGAATATGCACCTTACAAAGTACACAGTATTATTTAAATTCAGTGATGGTCTAAAACAAACAAAGCCTGGCCATTCAACTCCAGAGTAATACCTGCATAAGCACCTGATCCGCGAATATACATTGTGGCGGCATTTATAGAAAACATGAAGCCTACAAAAATAAGAGAGGTAGTGTAATAAGTTTGTTGGTGTCAATGCAGACCCTCAGTTTCGAAACAGACTATATATAGATAGTTAAGAATGATCACGGGAAAGGCGGGCATTGATAGTACTGTACTAAAACCACATTCAACGAGATCAGCTTGGATATCAGCAACACCAAGTGCAAATGTTCCTCTTAGTACTATCTTATCCATTGCAGGGTGGAATGGAAACAAGGTATTTGCGCACTATTGTACACCTCTATTGTATCCTATACCATTGGTGACGCCATGTGGACATGCATATGCTGATGGGATTATCACCAACGCATATACATACATAATTAATAATAACAATTGTTAGCAGCAAGTCAAATGAATGTGTACGTTGAAGGCTCATGGGGTAGTGGAGTACGTACTTCAGTGAGATAAAATTACATGATCGAGTGAAAATTACCAAGTTGACGGTTACTCCTATTTTTACTGAGCTGTAAGTAAGTACTGGGAGATCACATACCACTCACTATTTGGGAATGGACCTTTCCAGTTTTCGCTATGCCCCGCCCATCTCTATCTAAACTCCACCCACACATCGTCCGTATTGGGATCGATCGATCGCTGAACTACCTGACTATTAATTTCCTCAAAACTATATAGGTAAGCTGTTGAATATTTTGTAACTAATTTGACTGGGTGCTGCTGCTTTCAACGTATTCAACAGACTTAATTAAATAGTAAAGACATACAGTTCATACAACAACGCATAGTCCGTCCTCAAATATGGGTTCGTGACGTACTTATCTACGTCATTCATGACGTCATAACAACGCCATTAATTATGATGTTATCCTTCACGTCACGCAGTTGATTATGGCGTCATATGTTGGATGGATGGAGTGGAAAGGTATATTACTGTATACCTTGATGACTATGCTACCACTATATGTGATCCATCGGCAACCATTTGACTCTCTTAAAGATGACGCCATATAAGCTGCATATTCACTCTCATGTGATCCATTCGTACTTACATACAGCTCAATAAAATTAAGATTAACCTTCAACGTGGTAAGTTTCACTTAATCTTGTAATTCGCTTCACGGAGTACATGGAAATGGATGGGTAAAATACATTGTATTGAGCCTCTCTCTCTCTCCCTCTCCCTCTCTCTCTCTCCCTCCCTCTCCCTCTCCCCACCCGCCCCCCCCCCCCTCTCTCTCGCTCTCTCTTTCTCCCTCCCTCTCTCCCTCCCTCCCTCCCTCCGTCCCTCCCCCTCTCTCTCTCTCTCTCTCTCTCTCTCTCTCTCTCTCTCTCCCTCTCTCTTCCCCCTCTCCCCCCTAGGTAGACGCATTTATCAAACAACTTAATTACATTAATTTTATGTTCTTGGGTGTCTGAGGAATTAATAACATTAATTTAATAACATTGTCTAGTTGTTCGTACGGATATAAGGTCTTTGCTGTGTTACCCGGCTTCAATGATCAATGAACAAAATACGGGTAAGAAAATCCATCAATCCAGCAAATAGTTGCGATGCTTTATAGGTGGGGCCGGTGACGATTATTGACTAACTACAGATCGGGAGAGGCCAGGAACGATCCAGTACAGACACCCTAGCATACAATTATAGTGTTGCGCGTGCCAAGACAAATAGCCATGTTTCCCGTACATGAGAGAACATAGCGCAAGCTGGAACGTTCCCAAAACAGGAAATTCCGGCGTTTCATTTAATCAATGCGCCCACTCCTTCCACTACACATTTTCTTCCAGTGAGAGGTTCATGGCAAACAGTCATAGACTGGCCATTGAGTGCCGATGTTAATGACATTATTGACATATTGAAAGCTAACAAGCATTTGGCCCAATGTACTTCTCAGACACCCAATGTGTAGACAATGGACATTAAGAATGAACATAGATTGCGCATTGTTAACTGCGATTTTCCCAGAAGTATAATTCCTCTTATGGATAATGTTACAACGCCATTTATAGAATCCTTGAGGGGGCGGGGGACTAGGAATTGATGGTAAAATAGATTTCCAATATCCATAGATATATTACGGCAACGCCCAATGGGGTGGCTGCCCCGGGCCCGCAATAAGGAGCACCCAAATAAAAAAAATCGTCCCCTTTTACCCGTTTGAACCTTTTAATTCCAGGATCTCGCCTTTACAGTTATAATATACGTAAGCCTTTGAATATCAGTTTAAAACCACCTTGACTACAAATTGGTGCTGCATTAGGCCTTATTATATTTGTAGTTGTATTATTATTATTATTATTATTATTAGTAGTAGTAGTAGTAGTAGTAGTAGTAGTAGTAGTAGTAGTAGTAGTAGTATTAGTAGTAGTAGTAGTAGTGGTGGTAGTAGTTGTTGTTGTTATTGTTGTTGTTGTAGTAGTAGTAGTAGTAGTAGTAGTAGTAGTAGTAGTAGTAGTAGTAGTAGTAGTAGTAGTAGTAGTAGTAGTAGTGGTGGTAGTAGTTGTTGTTGTTGTTGTTATTGTTATTGTTGTAGTAGTAGTAAGTAGTAGTAGTAGTAGTAGTAGTAGTAGTAGTAGTAGTAGTAGTAGTAGAAGTAGTAGTAGTAGTAGTAGTAGTAGTAGTAGTAGTAGTAGTAGTAGTAGTAGTAGTAGCAGTAGCAGTAGCAGCGGCAGCGGCAGCGGCAGCAAGAATAGCAATCGAGTAGTCAATTTAGGGGCCCACAACTATTTAACCCTCGGTCCCACTGAATATGCTTAATCCTGCACTGCCAATAACGCAATCGTTAGTTCCTCTACAACTTACGCACCGTGGTTATCACGTGATTGATTAACCTGTGTCTGTAAGATCATTGTTTTGCTCATTACTCATAATACTTTCGACAGAGGCAAAGCCAGGTTTTAACGTAAATGGGAGCGAGCACTACTACAAAAGCGCACTGGCAATATAAAAAGGTGCCATGTGTAGTCATGGTTTCCCCCAACAACACCGACAACCTTTGATATATAAATGTTCACAGAATGACGTTCCCCCGATGACTCACATAGCTGAATATGGCCCATCAATTCACCTTTCCAGAGTACCCACACATCATATGACGTCATAATGAACTGCGTGATGTGTACAATGATAAGTACGTCACGGACGCATATTTGAAGACGGTCTATGCGTTGTTGTACAAATTGTTTGATTTTACTATTTAATAAATATTCTGTTGAATATTTTGAAACTAATTTGACTGGGCGCTGTTGCTGCCATAGGCTGCCATAGGCAGCAACAGCACCCAGTCAAATTGGTTACAAAATATTCAATAGCTTCCCTGTATAGCTTTCAGGAAATTGATAGCTAGGGCATTTGGGGATCGATCGATCCCAATACGGCGAGGTGTGGGTGGATCTTAGCTAGTGATGGGCGGGGCATAGTTAAATATGGAAAGGTCCATTGACAGGTAACATCGTTTAAATAATTAGATTTTACACATCGCTGACCACTGTTGGTAGGATGGGCGTGTCGCTCCCAATAGAGGAATCAAGTTCTAGCTAAACTCCATCCACATTTTACGCGTATTGGAATCGATTTGAAACCTGGATTATCAGAAGCTTAATAAGTATACAGGCAAGCCGTTGACCACTTTGAAAAAAGAGTTGACAGGGAGCTGTTGCAAGGAACAGGTCCCAGTCAAACTAGATTCAAAATATTAAACAGAATGGTTTTTAAGCTGTATGTTCATCAAAGGCATACAATTTGAACAATTCTGTAACGGACCTTTCGACTTTCCTGACGGAACATGTTACGTATGCTATTATAACGTCAGATACTTAAGTAACATATCGGATCCCTCTACTCCTAAAAATGTCGGTCCATCCATTTGAGTGTCTGTCCATCCGTCTGAGTGTCTAACAGTCTCATGATGTCATTTCAATGGCGTGTCTGTGCGTTTATATGAATGCCTGTCTGTCTGACCACCGACCCGTGTCCGTTCAATCGAAGGTTCGTCGAAAATGTCAACATCCTCAACTACACAACACTATTTTGCATCTTGTTCAAATATTTTAGAGACTCCATCAAATGCATCATGGCTATTGTTCAATCTTACCAAGCACACAGATTTCATTAGCATATTAGTCACGGGCCTCACGAGACAGTCACAACTAAGTGAAAGCACTACCAACAAGGTCGTAGGTGAACCACTGCGTTTACACTCATAACATTCACAGATGAGACATATTCCATGTTGAACGAGTATTGTAAAATCTATGTGTACATATTTGTAGTCTGTGTTATATGACCTTCCTCTTGCTGCCATCTTTGTTCTAGCGTGTATCTTCTCTGACGGTTTCTGAGTCAGCCACAAATTCAGACAGGTTATACCAGTTTATGCCAGTTTATGCCAACAATGTCATCAATTCTATTACGATTACGCCGCCGCTCTTACCATTGCCGATACGGCCATACCTCAGGAATGTGGTTTCTTTGGCCATATGCCTCCGGATATACTTGGATATACGTGTTCCAGAGAGAGTTGACGTGGTATTAAAAGATATCGCGCCAGTGTTGACAGGGTATCAGGATTTCAGAAGGGACAGCAAGATCGTTGGCGTGGCCACATACAAGCGAAAAGGAATAATCTCATTGGCATTGATACGCTGAGGTGCGCGCTCTGTTTTTATGAATTCAATAATAGTGACGTCGACTGGCTGGTCTGGGTGCAGAACGCATCATCGAAAATGTATTTACAGGTGTACGTACACTTCAACCAAGCTCTAAAAAACAGAATTACATTTTTCTGCTGCTATCATTATATCACTGATCTCACCTGGCTGTTCAGTAAGTGATAATATCATCTGTCTGTCAGAAAGATGGTTCAAGACAAGCCAATGGACCGTTTCCAGTTTTAGTTATGCCCCACCCATCTCTACCTAAGCTCCACCCACACCTCGCTCGTGTTGGGATCGATCGATCCCTGAACTTCTTGACTATCAAATTCCAGAAAGCTATACAGAGAACCTATGGCAGCAACAGCGCCCAGTCAAATTAGTTTCAAAATATCCAACGGCATGCTTATTAAAGAGCAAAGACATCCAATTTGTTATATAATAAACATGCTGTTGAATATTTTGAAACTAATTTGACAGGTATTTTTTATCAATAAATTTCAGACGGGATAAATCGAATATCTCATGCTGCAATTGATTATGCCGTCATCCTACACATCACGTAGTTGATTATGACGTCATATGATGGATGGATGGATAAACTAAAAATGTATTGTATTAAAAGTATTGTAGAATTAATGTTATTGGAGTATCAGAATCTGGATACATAAATTGGTAAGAAAGACACGTTTCAAAAAGTGCTATAACACAATATGTTGTTTTAATTGATTAATATGGTCTAATGTATCTATCTGAGATCGCGTGTGATCTGAACGTAATTTGCTAGAATCATAATTCCCAATTCTTCAGTCCTTAAATAGAGTAAAGACCGATAAAACAGGATCCAATTTGAAAAAGGATGTTATCATACATCGTAGATTTTCAGGAAACTTATAAATTATATTCTTACATCGCAAATCTAAGGTGTATAAGGCTATACTCCCGTGTACTCTCACTGCCATGCAAAGTTTGATCGCCTGTTGACAGATATTAGTCTTTCTAACATACTATATACAGATTAAATATTTACATGTCTTTTCTCAATAGATACATATAGATTGACTGAGTGCTTTGTCACATGCTGTCAACATACACTAACACTTTGTTGAACCGAGACAATGAACCACTTATGTCTACTTTAATAAGGGTGTTGGTATTGAGCGAGATTGCTGTTCTCATTAGCAGCATCTTACTGTATTACAATGAACACCTTATTACAGGGAAATTGTTTGCTTTGGATTTTTCATCAGGAGGGTCACCATGACGAGAATCAGCTCTGTGTATGGATGGTGGATATTTGTTTTATGTGGCGTTGCCATGCCCCTGTCTGGTTCATCCTGTTGCGTGCTGTGTGAGAATTAGAATGATTATAGTACAACTAATAATAACCTAAGATGTTTCCAAAACAATATAAAATGTGCTATTACTTTATTGTGGACTTAATTTGATTGGAATAAGGCAGCAATGGCTTCCAATCAAAGTAAAGGCGAAATATTTAACAGAAGTTTTTACATCGTTGTCAATATTGTTCTAACTAACAGGTTTCTGTTTTCTGTTTTGGGAACATGTTAACTTACTCCTGGGCTGTGCTATAGGTCCATCATAACGTACAATGGCAATGCTCATTAAGTCAGAAGACGCAGACTACTTAGTATCGATGCCGTTTTAATATCGTGTTCACACAGAGAATATATTCTTATTGTAATGTTTAGAATAATTATAGGAAAAGAATGTCAATGATTATCTCATTTTTTGGTGGGGGTTGGGTGAGGTGGGAATGGGTGGTGGGGTAGAAATCAGTGTCATAAAGCCTTTGCAGCTGAGGAACTTCACATATCAGCAAATACTTATGAACTCCGCCAGTTTCAACCAATAAGATCTCAGTTGCCATTGACATTTGCTCAACAACAAAAGGTTCATGAAATCAAACACACAGCCGCACGCATGCGCGATGACAGGCATATGCACACGCACACATGTTCTACTACTGTCATGTTTCCCTAGGCCGAGGTGTAGATAGTTTTTAATTTTGGCATACATAATCCGTTGTCTATTATGTGGTAATGGTATGCATAAGTTATTAGAAATGCATATTTTAGAGTCTTATTGAAGTGGGTACGTAGCGTTTAACATGCACTGTATGTAGCTTACGAGATGCAATGATGTGGCATGTTCACACATGTTTTCACGAGCTATTAAGATGTAATACTCCCTTTATCAAAGGAATCACTAGATTGCACTCGTCCTCTTCATTAGCACCATACCTGGCACTCATTCTGAATAGCATGCTGTGCGCCGTTATTGTTTGACAGACACCCTGGTATATAACACAGGTTACAGGGCGAGTATTGGGCCAATACCGGACTATATTAGTCCAGTGTTGGTCGAGTACAGGCCCAGTAGCCGGTATAATCACGGGGGAGAGCAACGAAACATTACTTTCAGCGGTGGCAATTGATCTCACAAAGATCTAAATGCGATAATATATTTCAATGTTAACATACCTTTCCATACGTCCACTCGATATCTAGGAATCCATGCTCTGAAGCGTCATTCAAGCCCGTGTGTCCTCCTAGAAGAGAACACGAAGCTGGACGAGCATCGGCAGAGCACGTTACACGGCTACAGCAAATCACACAGTAGAGAATGGCCAAACAGAACATCTTCATTCCTGTATGGGATTCTATATTCAGATCATATTATGAAGTCTTACCTATTGTTAGCAACCTTCACAACTACCGAGTCTTACATTAACAGAACATCTTATGACCTCATCTTAGATAGAGGAATGAGTTGACGTCACAGAAACCTCGCAACTGCCGGGTCTACTGTTTTCCTATTATTTTTGCCTTGTATCGACCATTAACAAATCAGTACCTTTTTCGTTTTGTGTTACTCATGTCACGCAGGATAAATATACGCAACCTTTGAAAATGATTTTTATAATTAACCTGTGATTAAACAACTCAATGTCGTTCAAGTTTTATAACGACCAGCAACATAGAAGCAACACTTCCTGGGGGCATTATAATATGGTTATCTTGAGTATCTCACTGTCACGACTGGCAAGCAGAATTATACTCCCCTATCATACGCTTTCATATCCCATGACCAATCGGCAGTAATTGCAGAACATGCCATTCCGTGAGATATCCATAGGATATCCGTCTTAGCCACTCAACACTACTCATTCTGCAGAAATGACCATTTGCAGCCGAAGAGAATATGATTTTGAAATTTTCGCACTGAAATAACTGGCTCGGTAACTCAGCCAGTGATTCTAGTGGTACATTTGCAAAATAATCTTCTCTTGGTTTGCAAATATACATTTTCTATGAGATAATTTAAATTTTCTTGAACAAATTTGAGCGCTAAAGGATTAAGTAACCGCCGAATATAACTGACCAAAATAAAAACAAGTTGAATTAATGGAATAGCTGATTTGGTGAGCACTATCACCATTCAGCGGCCGTTATCGACATGATTGACTGTCCCTGTCTAATGTCAAAATCATAATACAAGAAGAGGTTCTCTGCTTAGAATCTCCGACTCTGATATCGAACTCAAACCGAGTATGGATTCGTACTTGCCGTCTGAATTCTATGTCCCATTCGATGGCCTATCACCAAATTCTGCCTCCTATTGATCCAAGTTGGAAACCGTCATGCTGCATGACGGGAACAATCACGAGGAGCTCTAATGCAATGAATTAAGTATTTACTCCAACTGTGTCGGAAATAACACACCGAGGGCGTGTGCTGTGAATATCGTTCCTGTTGGTTCCTTGTTTACTGAGAATATATCTGGCCATGAAAGTATGACGGAGAGACGTCAATGGCGAGACCAGCAGCGACAACTGTTGCTCTATGCTGAGCACCCTCACTTATTTTGATTAATGCCACTTTGCTGTTATCGATCGAGGAAGTGTATGTGAGCGTGATGTTCCATTCTACATTGTATCCAGCCATACCTTTGTGCCTGGGTGCGCATCTCGTGTTGTCTTATGGAGCGAGTGTAGTAATAGCAAGCTGTAGGGGATGGTATACTCTCCCCCTATGGCAATGGTTCAGCCACGATGCTTATTATAATAAACATGGTACATGTCTGGATTCTGTTGGGGATTGTGGAAATGTAACTCATGATCATATTTATTTTGTATGTCTTAATTTAGAAAGTGCTTATTATCTAAAGCTGTGATTCCGCGATATGATCAATTGTACAGATAGTTGCACCCATCGACGGCGTTTGCATACGTCTTACATGTAATTGTATAGATCTGGCGTGGCAACGCATCTTTAAATGCTGGCTTAACGGATAATCCATTGCTAATATTGAATACACTGGCTTAAACAGAATCATGCCGATAATACAGATCATACGGTGCGAGCAGGAATTGACATTGTATGACTGATTTAGACAAATAGTAAATGATGTACAATTTACTATTGCTCCATGTTTCAACATTCTAAATAATAAACATCTACAATTGACTCACGCAATATGAGGTGAGTTTGTACTGTAATGCACACTAACACAATGCCGGGGCGGTGGGCTTGCCATGGTATTTCGTCCGGAAAATAAGTTTGGACGACCGAGAAAACGTTCAGTTTGCATCTTCCATTGTTTACATTTGTGATCATGCGGAAATGCATACAATTCACTAATTTAAAGCTATAACTTGTCTACTACAAATTGCAAAGACATAAATATAATTCAACAGATTTATTTATAAACACTAAATATGTTTAATAATATGTAAAAATACCAAAATGCAAGATGTTCTTACCCAATCGGCGTGCGAGGGTAGTCATAATTAAATGTGAATAATTATATGGCTACTCCGACAAATTGAGTCGACTTGATTAGTCAGTGTCGAAATTGCACTAAAACTTAAACTGGACACATATTAATTTTGAAACATTTTCCCTTTTGAACAGGTTGCAGGTAATTAATTAGCGTCACAATATTTACTCAAAATTTCCCACCAACAATTATTTTGAGAAGTGGATGAAAATAATATCTCATATTTGACAGGATAAATTCCGCGTTTTCAAAATATAATCCGAGATATGGACGCCCTCCAATGCCGAGAGCTGTGAGTTCAAGTATTAAACCGCAACCGTATACAAGAGCAAAATGGAGCTTTCCATTTTTAGCTATGCCCCGCCCATCACTAGCTAAGCTACACCCACACCTCGTCGTGTTGGAATTGATCGATCCCCAAATGCCCTAGCTATCAATTTCTTGAAAACTATACTGGGAAGCTGTTGAATATTTTGTAACTAATTTGACTGGGTGCTGTTGCTTCCTATGGCAGCAACAGCGCCCAGTCAAATTCGTTTCGAAATATTCAACAGAATATTTATTAAATAGTAAAAGCAAACAATTTGTACAACAAAGCATAGACCATCTTCAAATATGCGTTCGTGACGTACTTATCGACGTCATTCATGACGTCATTCATTATGATGTCATTGTACACATCACGCAGTTCATTATGACGTCATATGATGGGTAGGTACTCTGGAAAGGTGAATTGGAGATTACAGAGCCTCTATACGCGGGGGGGGGGGGTTCACATGGTAAAACAAGGTTTCAGTATTCCGGGATTTTCGGATTATCCGGATTTTATCCAGAATTTTTCGTATTTTTTTCCAATCAGACACAGCGTTGTTAAACTCTAATGGATCCCCACACCATTTCCTGTGTTAAAATTCTGGCCAAATCTGACCAGCAGTTTCTGAGATTCGTGTTATCTGGATTACGGCCAAAGTCTGAACATCCAGCAAATTCCTTCGTTGTGTTAATATTCGAGCCACATCGGATCAGTAGTTTCTTTAAATGCTTTACACAATTGAAATACATTAATCGTAGTAGTATAACGTAAAAAAACATGTTTACTAAGTGACCATTGATGTGATGCTTATATAGTTACTATCACGACGCCATTGTTTCTTACTTGATGCGTACCATCAGGGACGTTGAGAGCCCACAAGGGCTCCGGACCTAAGTACATCGTAGAGTCCGTGATCGGGGGAGTGTCCCCCTTCCATTTGAGCAGGGCCCTGGGGGTCTGCCCTGGAGAAAATTACAAAAGTAGATGCTCTGAGAAGATATTTTCTGCATTTTTAGTGATAAACAGTATCATTATTTTGCTTCCTAACTTCGGGAACATAAGCAATTCTCGATAACGATTAACAAGTGCCAAAGGTAGTAGGCAGAATATGGCTGCTGCTGTTGGCCCTAATGAAAGATTTCCACTGCTTGGGCTTTGTCTCAGAATCCCCGAGATCCGTTTTGGGCCAGATATGGAGGCAGGTTATTTATTATTTTGGTGGGGACGTGGGTGGGGGTGGGGGGGGGGGGGCTCATTGATAAAATTCATGGGCTTTTGTCTCAGAAGCCATGAGATCCGCTTTGGGCCAGTTATGGATGCGTTTACAGGCATGATATTTATTATTCGGAGTGAGCCCATTGATTAAATTCTTTAACTTTGTCTCAGAAGCCCTGAGATCCGTTTTTGGACACTTACGAGGGCCGGTTATTTATTATTCGGGTAAGCTCTTGGGCAAAATGCATGGGCTTTGTCCTAGAAGTCCTGAGAAACATTTTGGGACAGTTATGAACCAGATGGTTGAATTTAGAGGCATCCATGGGTTCAAATATAATAACCCGGGATGTCATTCTTGGCTTGGGTGACAAAATACGATTAGTTTAGCATCATCCATGTAACAAGAGAATGTGAGATTTTATTTGCTTTACTCGTGTGTATTAAAATAGGATTAAGTTGGATGTGGCAAAAGGAGGAGCTTGGTTCCAGGCCTTGTGCCCGACTCCGGGCCGCTGGGTTGTGGGCCCAGGACAACACCCCGCCCCCACCCACCCACCCACTCTCATCACCACCGCATACCATTCATTGTCATAAGCAGCTTCGGTGCGAACGCTATTGTCACTACGAATCGTTTTTTTGCTGAAAGAGAGATAGTCTGTGATCCCACGCACATCGCTTTGACCTGCGATCCCACGCACGTCGCTTTAGTCTGTGATCCTGCGCACATCGCTTTAGTCTGCGATCCGCACACATCGTTTTTAGTCTGTGATCCCATGCACATCGCTTGAGCCTGTGATCCCATGCACATCGCTTGAGCCTGTGATCCTATGCATATCGCTTTAGTCTGTAATCCCATGCATATCGTTTTAGCCTGTGATCCCATGCACATTGATTTAGTCTGTGATGCCAAGCATATCGCTTTAGTCTGTGATCCCAGACATATCGCTTTAGTCTGTGATCCCATGCATATCGCTAGAGTCTGTGATTCCACGCATATCGCTTAAGTCTGTGATCCCACGCATATCGCTTTGGTCTGTGATCCCACGTATATCGCTTTAGTTTGTGATCCCAGACATAGAGCTTTAGTCTGTGATCCCATGCATATCGCTTTAGTCTGTGATCCCATGCATGTCGCTTTAGTCTGTGATCCCACGCATACCGCTTTATCACCGTGTTACTTTATAAAGATCAGCACCTGTTTCACGTTTCATTAAGTTTAGCTTTCCTAATCTACCCTGATAACGCAGGTTACTGGACCACTACTGGGATAATACCGGGCCGTATTGGCATGGTGCTCGTCCCGTACCAGGCCAGTAGTGTGTGCGTGCGTGCGTGCGTGCGTGCGTGCGTGCGTGCGTGCGTGCGTGCATTACTCCAAATTCCTCGTCTCCTATGATTCCCACACTTGGGTCTCCTTCTTTGGCAACCTTGTAGTCCAGTCAATATAGGGATATACCTAGAACAAATTGCAACAGAAGCTTTTTTGGTTTTATGTAATGCTACTGGTCCTCACCTACCAGAAAATAAAAAATTCCTAAAAATTCTATCCCGGTAAAGGACTATTTCACAGAATTTAATAGGACCACTTAAAACCAATTATTAAGCTGAATATCTTACGTATCTTTGACTGGAGACCCATAAAATGTCTTAACTACATAAATAAAAGTGATAGCAAAGAACTGTTATTTCGTGATATGATCGCTATATGACATCCCGCTAACAGTAGATCCGTTACTACGTCTCTTGATGACGTCATCATGACGTCAATTATCAATCTTCCAATATTCAAGTAAATTTAATCCAAGTTTTATGATTTGTTGAATCAGTATGATGAATTTAGTAATGGTTTATTATATACAAACAGTTACAGCCGTCATTTTCTCAATGGACGGCAAGGTCCAACATACTCATATTATCTTTACACAAGACCAACGTCTATGTCGTCAAATTCTGCAAGATCTACAGCTTGACAACTTGGAATGTTACTGCAGTTGGTACCCTTGCATTCACCACATGCATATGTACAATGTAGGCTATGCTTTCTGCAGCTGCATCGCAATGTCGCACATTATCCTCGGCACTGGCATCGAATAACTTTCAGAATGCAATCAGGAGCTGGTAGCGTATCCATTGTTCTGGGAATAAATTTGCCCTGGTGAATCTGCCATCCGAAATCCAATGGCTTTAAGATCTCTTGCTCCTTCGTCCATAACTTTACTTGGAAGTAAACGCGAAAACTATGATACTTGGCTGCATCAGACGTTGGTGGCAGATTTTGAATCTGCAGAGATGAAATACTCTTAACCACTTTTTCTCGAAATTTTCGAAGTCTCAATGCGTCCAATGTATCAGTTTCACTACCACCATACATACATACCAATAGCTTTTCACCAGACACCTGAATTCCGACCTTAGTAGATGTGTGGCAAAATTCCTTTGCATGATTCATGAATGAAGAATTGGACTGCATCTTTCTAAGAGGAACACCTTTGCCTATGCCAAATAAACGTGATGTTGTGTCACATCCACCTATTGCATGAATTAAAGGTAGGTATCGAGCAACATCATCGCCAATTTCAGCTCGCAGAAAATTGATGTACCAAACGATGCATTTTCCAACCCTGTCTGGCTTCCCTGGCTTATCCGATCTGTAGATAAGTTTGTGGAGACCAGGATCAGCGAAATGGCACAACAACACTAATATGTCTGTGTCTTCCCCAATAACGTGAGTTATGCCGGATTTGGCACACTCAACCCCCGTCAATGCAATCAGAACATCTGCATCATCGACAGCATTCAAAGTTTTAACATTATTTTCTTGGAGTTTTTAGGACAACATATCAATGAAGTTTTGTTTATTGGCTGAATTTGCCAGGAAATGATCCTTCTTTGACTTGAGTGTCATGTTACTTGAGAAAATAACTTTTGGCCCCACTGCACCTTTTGTCCGTCTTAGATGAGTCATATCCTTAATCGATGATCCTGAAATATATCCATCAAACACAACAGTTGGGTGGTTGAATGTTTTTACATACTCCACGTACATCGCGGCAATGTCATTGAAGCTGCTACCTTTCTTCCAAAGAAATCGGTGGATTAATGATCCGCCATCAAAAACAGTGTATTCTGGTGTTATTTCTTGGCATTTGGTGCTGCTCGTAGTAGAGGTTGCAGAATTCAATGCCTCTGCTAGCTGCGGCTTATTCGCTTCTCGGAGATGTCCATGTTTGTCAAATAGAGATGGTGGATATGTAGACAGCTCGTGCATTAAAGCAGTGTCTAGATTGCATTCACTATTATTTGCTACAATTAAAAGGCGCTGAAAAAGGAGCTGTGGGTCAAGAGAAAGCTTATCACCATCACTCGATACGACATGTCCTCCCATACATACCACTTGATCTTTTTTCCTGAATGAAAACTCGAATGCATCGTGGCCTTCCATTTTCTGTATTATGGCATTTCCAACTTCCAATGCCTTGTGTTGATTACAAGTGGGATCCGCTGTAATTCCAGTGGCAGTATTATATAATTCATCATTTGACATAAATGGACAGTAATCCTGAAAATATTTTAAAATAGTCAAACAATCTGTGTGATCCCGAACTTTCCTGGCTTCAGACATGTCTTTATGTTGCTCCGAGACTTGGTATTCTGCTTCTGTTAGCTCCTGCATGGCCTCGTTGATTTCTGCACACACAGGGTGTGCTAAAAGCCAACGTGTCCTTTGTAATTCATCCATCCCCGCCCACGAGGGAGGCCCCCAGTGGTCTTGATGGTCGCATCAATGACTGTTCTATGACAAGGTCACTAGCAAGACCAGCCCAGTACCTATCAGATCTTCGCACTACAAATAGTCCGGTCATGAACTTCTGATAAATGTCTGGCCTTGTACTCTCTAGTTTTACCATGTCCTGCAGATGCAAATATACAGATTTTGTGTAATGGCAATGCCCGGCAGCAGCAAAGAAGGGCAGCATATCTGACAGTGACTTCAAGTACAACTTAAAGTCACCCGTCCTCTGAGCTCTGAGAAAAATCTTTAGCAGGTCTACCATATGCATGTACTGCACCCATAAACGTCCTGTTGGACTACTTACAATCATTGACTTCTCTGATTCTAACTTCTCATTTATCCGCTCAAACACATCATCGGATATCACTGATTCAAGTCTAGAGTCATATTTGATAACAACATCAAAATGGCGTAGAGCTGCTTCAATATCATCACACGTCACTACTGCATTATCTATATTTCCTTCACTCACCTCTAAGATAGGAATGCCATACGCCGTTGTCAGAACCATTGCATTAAGTGCTGCATCAACCAGGAAATGTCCACGTACAGCTCTGGCATACGCTTTTCCAGTCAACATGTGCGTTACAGCATTTTCAGCATACACCAACTCCAGTACGTCTGTTAACCCCGATGACTGCATGAGGTGACCAATGCAACCAAGGTAGCTCATTGTTGTGTGGAAGCCACCTAGAATCAAGATTATTTGCACTAAATCACTTCTCTCGCCTTCATGAGCCATGATTGTCTTGGCCTTCCACCAAAGTGGCTGATCGAAGGTGACAATGGTTGTTGAACCATGACGTTGGTTTTCCGAAGCAATGAAGTGCAAGGTGGAATAAATACAACTCATGTCAGTTGGATCCATATCTAGCATTTGGAGAAAGTGGATTGATGCTTTTCCCGGATGAACTCCTTTGCAAATGGCTTGCATGGTTCCAGACCAACCGGGGCGATTAGGACGCAACGGCCAGGACACTTTCCACATTACGTCCATGTGTTTCCAAATGTCAGCCACACCAACAACAGGTAGTTTATCATAAACCAAAGGTACCCTATTGCCCTTTACTGCTTTGTAGTAGTGAATAGCAATTTTTGCATTATGGACATTATTACTGGCTAACTCTAGCCGTGGAATGACATGTTGCTGTGCTAACTCAGGGGTAACGGCTACGACCATGCCCATGCCATGGAAGGTACCATGTCCATCCAACGTACGCAAGTTGTGGTCAACATTATCTGCAATATATTGTCCAAAATGTCCAGACATTGGGATATCAGTCCCTAGAAAGCACGCTGCACTTTTTGAGAAATTGACCACCTCTGAATATGAAACACAAAAGCCATGATTTGCCAAGCATTCAATCAAAAACCTTGACCCAAACTGGTGATGCATTTGTACTCCAAGTCCTAATGGTATTGGAGCAATGACAACCCTCGGTCTGGTCATCTGAAGCATGCACTGACCAATAGAAGCAACTTTCACATCCTTTGACTCCCCACTTAAAAGGTTTTCTAGGAGGACGCGAAGTGTCGTTGGCAGATATGCCAAATTATGTTCCAAGGATCTGATATCAGTTGCCCCTGGGTAGACATCTTTTGATGTCTGCATACATTTGATGTCATTTTTTATGAGCGCAGCTGCCGTTCTAATGATCTGATGCTTTCTTATCTCCTCGTCGTCCACCTTTGGTGCATCATGAAATGTCTGCAATATCTTTGCAGCAATTGTTCGAAAGGTTACAACATCTGGACGACCGTTAATATTAGTTATTACTATGCTTTCCCCTACATGATTCTCAAGATTTTGTCGCATAAATTTTACACTGTACGGTTCAGTGCAGAATTCTGACATTTTGTTAACCAGGTCAACTACAGTTGTCTGTTCATCATCGATTTCCCTCAGATAATTGACTACCTTCAGGAAAGCGTCCTCCCTCGATGTATCTACTGGTCTGCCCAAACGTGGAATTTTGGGTTCATCTACTGGGGTTCTTATATATCGCATGGGAATCTGTTTGCCAGTTCTAAAATTAACGCTGCACACTTGGTGGTATACAGCTTCCACCGCAAGAAGATCCCTAGCATATATGACCCGTCTCGACCCTCTTCTGTCCAACTATCGTCTTCAGGCCTTTCATCACATGCAGCAATAATTGATTTCTGGCAATCCCATGTGCGTACCTTGAAAACATCATCATTCTCATCACACCTACTATTTGTCTCAACTGCCGTCCCACATAGAAAGCAGTGGTCCTTGAATCGGAATTCAGGTACCTGTGAGCGGAGAATGGGTGATGGGGTATTTCGCCGGTTGCTTTCTAATTTTCTTTTTCTGGCTGCTTCGATCTTAGTTCTATCAATGTGATCTCTGCTCGTTATAAAGGACCTGCTGACCATAAAGAGCACATATGAGACATTCTGCGCATAAATTCCGCCGTTAGCTACAATTTAGCCATAGACTTCCTACAAATGGATGCTTCTAGCGTAATGTATAAATACTTCAATGCCTCCTGTCTACATGTGACGTCACCATTAAGGGCTGGTGACGTAAATACACTAGCAATGAGACAGCACAACACTTTTACTAGTAGATTCAATCACTTAGCATCACATTCTACCATTTCTTACTTTTTAGAAATACATTATATGCGTCTAAAATTAATAGGAAATGTAATCCTTAGCTTGCAACAAAAATGTGGCAGCCATTTTTAATCACATTAATCTGGACCTTTCCCGGTGTGGGATTTTTAAGAATTTTTTATTTTGTGGTACTTGAAGACCAGTAGTATCAAATAAAACCAAAAAAGCTTCTGTTGCAATTTGTTCTAGGTTAACCTTATCTAAGCGTAGATTGACTGGACTATTGTTCAACAAATCACCCATCACACCAGACAGTTGCTCTATTTCCCGAACGACATTGTCCCGGCCCCCAGAGGCCACGGGAGTCCCCCCCCCCATTTCCCCGTATTCCATGCACCGCTCAAGAGCTTGACGGGCTTGGGCGATCCACTGACTACGAGCAGATGAAGAGTTCATTATAGTGGGTCAATGACTCTCAAGGTACACATACAAAAGTCCTGCAAAAGGAAGAAAGTGACAGTTAGAGGGCGTGCAAGCTGCGCAGTGCTGAAGCTGCTAGAATGCAAAAGGACGGGTTTGCACCAAATTCCTAATGGGTTTACTAAAGACTGGTGCCTAGTCTGCTAAGTCGAAAAGAAGAAAAGAAGTTCTTTTAAGAAAATGTTTTGCTACAAGGCTAAGCAAAGGTAGATTACGTCAAGTTGGTTGAACACTGAAGTTGTGCAACTTTCCTAGTTTACAAAATTAATCCTCAGTTAGCGAACAACTTGTCGTGCTGTAAGATTTATATCGGCTGAATAACTAAATAATTAGCTTATAATTCCTTACTCCAATGCTTAGCCCGGGGTTAAATTTAGCCAATTAACGTGTGGTGTAAAGTGCGCAGTTGTTCTGAAAATAACTTAAAGTGTAAGTAAAATGCTAAGCCAACTTACTGCGTTAGTGTATGGAAATAACTCAGTATACTGAGTTATTTCCATACACTAACGCAGTAACTATTTTGCAATTAATTTGACTGGAAGCCAAATATATGTTGCTGTAACAGGTTCTAGTCAAATTAATTGCAAAATATTTAACACTTCCTGTATGGTTACCTTGGGAATGAGATATGAGAAATTCATTGCTGAAAGGATTACATTAATTAACCCATTAATGGTCAAGACTTTCCAAGAAAATTTGAATTTTTGCTCAGTGATTCAGAGGTTTCCGGATTCTGCAATGAGCTTGCAAAAATGTACATTTGTATGTCATGAGAAGACCATTTTTGAAAGTTTAGCCTGAAATGACAGGCTCACCTGCAATTGGGCATTCACCAAGCAAAGCTTTCAATTTTCGTGACCAATCAATTTTGTTTTTCAGCCAATTTGACGTGAGGCCATCTTGGATTTTGGCCGACTTTTATAAACCTCTATTCAAGACTCATGAAATAGCATCTAGCATTAAAATGTAAATTTCATGGCAGTCATACAGGTCAGCTGTTGAACATTTTAAACACAGTTTTGACAGAAAGTAGGTGCTGTATTGTGAAATACCCTTTTGCAGCCCATAAGAAGATTAGTTTTGAAATTTTATCACTGGAATGACTGACTCGATTATCGAGCCAGACATGCCAGTGGTCTGTTTAAAAAAATCGTTTTCTCTTGGCCTGCAAATGGGCATTCAATAAGCAGATATGTCAATATTCTTGACCAAATTTAGATATTAAATGTGTGTGTTAATAGGTAAGATTGGTCTAAAGAACATCTAAAATTATCATTTGCAGGCCTAGATTAATTTTTAAAGTTTACCACCGGAATTACTGACTTGATGTTATCATGCCACTCATTCCAATGTTAAATCTTCAAAACATGGTCTCTTGGTCTGTACACCAACATTCACAAGATAGATCTAGAGGCCTGATTTTTCCAGCTTGACCATCAATGGGTTAAAGCGTCTGACAGAGAGAGAGAGAGAGAGAGAGAGAGAGAGAGAGAGAGAGAGAGAGAGAGAGAGAGAGGGAGAGAGAGAGAGAGAGAGAGAGGGGGAGAGAGAGAGATAGAGAGAGAGAGAGGGAAATGGAGGGAGGTAGGGAGGGAGAGAGAGAGAGAGAGGGGCAGAGGGAGAGAGAGAGAGAGAGAGAGAGGGGTGTGGGTGTGGGTGGGTGGGTGGGGGGGTGGGTGACCGGAGAGTTTGTGTACTATATACTTTATTATATATGATACATTCCTGAATCTGTTGTCTTTTTACAGTGTGTCTGGCATTCTTCAAGGAACCTTATGGTACTATAGTTCAATATGCTTACTTCCACATCGCCAATAACAAATGATAAGGGACTGACAGCTCAGAAGGAGTGGACAATATATTTCAATAATTTACTCAAAACAATGTACTTTCTTCTAGGATTTCTAAATGATGTTTGTTGGTGTTTGGTATTATTTGATGTGTTCATTAGTAATAAGTACTATCACATTCACATGACTATAAATAAATCACATTCCGTGCATTTCTATGTCCCAGGCTTTGCTTTCTCATATACATCTTAGCTGCGACTATCTCAAAAACTACTGATCCGATTTGGCTCAAACTTTAACATGAAGAAACTTGCCGTCAAAGAGGAGTTCCACTATTGTCTGTGATCCGTATAAAAGAACCTGGATTCGGATAGGATCAAATTCTGAATATGTGGATATCTCGATCGGAAACTGCTGGTCTGATTTGCCTACAACTTTAACACATGAAAGGGTGTGACCATACAGTAGGATTCTACAACATGATGTGTAATACGAAAAACATCCAGAATATTGTTAAAATGTGAAACAATTTGGACTCGCGATTAGTATAAGTCTGCCTGTCTCTGTCTGTCAATTTTTTTACATTCCTGACAACGATGCCAAAGTCGCAACTGTAGCTCGTCCTCGTGTGTTTTCAAAAAATATGATGGGATATTGCATCTGTCAGTAAGTCTGTCTGTCCATCTCATCTGAAACCTATTGGTGGAATTCAATCAAGTTTTTTATGTGAGTTACCCATAATATTGAAATAACGTTTACATTAGGTTCCAATCACACGGTGGGGCTGGGTGGATACGGGGGTGGGGGTGGGGCAGAGGGTCAAAGTTGGTGGAATTCAACCAAATTTGGTATGTTAATTACCCATTTGATTGCGGGTTACAGCACAATGTTTACATTAGGAACTAAAATGCGCAGTCGATGACATGCCATGGCAAATCCCCACGCGCTCACCACTTCGAGCTTTACCCTCACTTTGACCCAAAACACAATAAATTCCTTGAAATTTAGTTTCAATGGGTAATGGGTTTCAAAATGAAATGCGACATGACGACCTTTGGATAAATTTAATTTTTTACTCAACCCCTGAGCCCCACCCCTGGGGGTCATAACAAAATTTCAAAAGTGCCATGCACATCTCTGGCCATATGTGTAATCATACCCAAAGTTCCAAGATTCTATCTGGAATGGTCTAGGAGGAGCTGCAATACAATTGATAATTACAGACCAATTTTGACCTTTTGAACCTGGCCCCTAACCTCAGTTTGACCCAAGAACAAAATTGTGCCTTGTCCTGTAGACTACTAATCATTCGCTTGAAAATGATGTGCGACATGGCAACTTTTGGAAAAATTTAATTTTTGGACCGCCCACATTCGCCACCCCCAGGGCCCTGCCCTGAGGGTCATGCCAAAATTCCAAAAGGGTCATCCCTGTCCATATGTGCAATCATCCCCAAACGTCCCAGCGCCAGCCCCGGGGGTGGGGGTGTGGTGGTGTCAGAACAAAATTTCAAAAGTGCCATGCACATCCCTGCCCATAGGTATAATTACCCCCAAGGTTTCAAGTTGCTATCTTAAACGGTCTAGAAGTAGATGCGTTACAATCGATAAGTGCACAGACGGCCGACACATCCACCCACCCGCCCGCCCGCCCGCCCGCCCGCTCGAGCGCGCGCGTGCGAACACACACACACACACACACACACACACACACACACACAGGCAGACACACACACACACACACACACACGCACACACACACACGCACACACACGTCGCGTCACATAATCCCCACCTTTTCTTCGAAAAGCGTGGGAATAACAAGATTGATTGGGCGATGACGCGTCATCGCAAATCCCCACGTTTTGCGCTTTGAACTTTTGACACACCCCACACAACCCGGCGGCGGAGCCAAATGTAAATGTCATTTTGCACTCCGTAATCATATGGGTAATTCAAATACCAATTTTGGTTGAATTTCGTCGAACAGTGTCAGAGGAGTTGCATTACAATCAATTTCATGACCTTTTGACCCCCCATCCCATACACCCTGGGTCGGGGCCAAATGTAAGTGTGCTCATCCACTCCACATTGATATGGCTAACTGACATACCTAATTTGGTTGGATTCTGTCCAACAGTGTCAGAGAAGTTGCGCTACAATCAATTGCATGACCATTTGACCCCCCATTCCCCACCCCTGGGGACGGAACCAAATATAAAGGTGCTCATCCACAGCACGTTGATATGGGTAACTCACATACCAAATTTGGTTGAATTCCGTCCAATGGTTTCGGACGAGATGCGTTACAATCAATGTCCACAGGTTAAAATTTGACCTTTTAACCCCTCTTCCATCCCCTCGTGGCGGAGCCAAAATGTAAATGTGCTCATCCACTCCACATTGATATATATATATATATATATATATATATATATATATATATATATATATATATATATATATATATATATATATATATATATATATGGGAAATGGTTGATTGCGGAGTGCAAAAGGACGTTTAGATTTGGCTAAAAACCGGGGGTGGGTTGTTGGGTGTGTCAAACGTGGGGGATTTGCGATGACACGTCATCGACTGATCAATCTAGTTCACGTGTACAACCCATCCTATCAGAGGTATTTGATCTACTGCAGTAAGTACCCTTTGAACGGCAGAACAGACAGAGTGCGGGCGTCACACGCGCGTTAAGGTGCCTGCACACTAACGCGATTTTGAACGCGAGAGCGAAAGCGAAAATAATTAAACCCTATTTAATTAGTAATGCAATGCACAATAGCGCGAATGCGAGCGCGAACTCAATAGCGCGTTGAGCGAGAAGCGACAGAACTAAACTAATCTTTATTTTTCTTTTTCGCGCTCGTAATCGCTCTGACATTCGCGTCTCTTTAGTGTGCAGGCACCTTCACGCAGGCGGCAAGCGACACGCGGGCGGCAAGCAGCCCTCGGCAGAAAATTAACACACTGAATGCAGCAGCAGCAGCAGCAGCAGCAGCAGCAGCAGCGGCAGCAGCAGCAGCAGTAGTAGTAGTAGTCGCAGCAGCAGCAGCAGCAACGGCTATGGCGTCTGTGGCCTGCTACTAATACTGCTGCTACTACTGCTACTACTACTACTACTACTACTACTACTACTACTACTACTACTACTACTACTACTACTACTACTACTACTACTACTACTACTACCGCCACCGCTGCCCCCAGAAAATTGCTTGTCTGTTAGAACAAATCGCCTCTGAGCTTCACAAATTTTTTCGCTCAGCTGTTTCAGGCAGGCTCAGACGATCCCCTGAAATGACGTCACGCGCCAAGGCCGTTCTCATTTCGTTTTTCAGCGAGTCAGCGCATGATCGACGAATTTAAATGAAATCCGAAAAATATCTTCTAATAACACATTCTATTTCATTCTTTTGTGCCCAATGTTGTATATGAAAGCCACTTTCAATGCCATTGTACTTCTTCTAATATTGACCAGATGATTTTCATCAAACTTGGTATAAATTGAAAATAAGTGTCAATTAAGCAGCTTTTACAATAGCTGACTCAGAGACTAAGTTTGAATCATAAATAATCTGGCAACAGTTAAATATGCTCAGATTCTGTACCGTATATGATAGCGATTGAGCGCACTATCTAGCAATAACGACTACGTTATTTTGGAAATGTTGTGCTGGCAACAATCTGGCAACGGTTAGCAATGCTCAGGTTTGATAACAGTTTGGCTGAAAATCGTTGATGAAACAACTTTCAATCAGTGTTCTCAAAATAATCAGCAGGGCAGTCAATGTTGCAAGACCTGCTGAAGATATTTTGCGCAACTTTATTGACAACCATTTCTTATTCAGGCAGCAACAGCGTTGTCAAATTGTTATCAAAATAATCAGCGAGCTTTCTATTTTGTTAGCCAACAAATGCCTACACATTAAATTAGGTCTATATGGTATACGGAATCAAGACCCAGTCTCAGATATGCTCGAAAATTCTGTTCATTTCATTGTCAATCAGGAGGTAAGCGTAGTATTATATTCATGGTAGGCATGTCAGAGGTGATCGTGCATGTGCTGGTGGACTGCTTGGTCTTCGTGAACATATTTCACTCTGAAATCGGCCTCTATAGGCCTAACTAATTGTGTACGCGCTTGCTTGCAAACAAAACAGGAAGTCCGCTGATTATTATGAGAAATATTTGACAACGCAGTTGCTGCCTGAGTAAGAAATGATTGTCAATAAAGTTGCGTGAAATATCTTCAGCAAGTCATACAACCGTGACTACACTGTTGATTGTTTTGAGAACAATTTGATTGAAAGTTGCTGCGTCAACGATTTTCAGCCAAATTGTTATCGAATCTTTATCTAGTGACAATTGTATTATCAGCTGACTATATTGATAACAATTTGACGGAAAGTTATCGCTGCTATAGGCAGCAGCAGTTTTCAGTACACCTGTTATAAATATATTTGTTGTCACTTGCACCACAGGAAAGCCACCAGAAGAATGACTAGCATTAGCGTTACGAGAATGGTTTTATACGAACAATTGCTCACTGGCGAAGATAATAGAGTCTGAAATAATGGCACCAGCAAATATCAATCTAAAATAGCGGCTACGGTTCTCGTTAGTTAAAGTGCCCATAAATTAACAAATAGTCATAAATTTAGCTGGGATATGTATCTTTTAAGAATAGATGAGAACTGTAAGGAGATTTAGGTCTTTAAAGTGGCAGTCATTTAATTATTAAATTTTCAAAAAATGTTGCTGCCACGATTTTAAACAGGCGGCTACACATTTATACATGCGGCAACATGTGTGTGCACCCGGACACAGTAATTTTCCTAGTTTTATTACCCTTTTTTGGAAACCACACTGCTGATCGCTGTTGAATGTTTTTACATAAAATGCTTCTTTCATATTACAGACTATAAAATACATTAATTATACTGCATGAGAGCACATCGGCCACCTGCATGAACAATAGTGCACAGCCGGTCATTTAGAACAATGGCGTTCAGTGCCCACTTATGAATAATAGTGCACAGCTGGTTAGTATCTGTTGAGTATTTTGAAACTAGCGCGAATTGAAACTTCCTATGTCAAATTAGTATGAAAAAATACTCGTTTAAACTACCACCGCACCACGATTTAGGTTTGAGAAAAATCAGAAAATAACAGAATATTTTGAAACTAGCGCGACTTGTAGCTTCCTATGACAAATTAGTAAAAAAAATATTCGTTTAAACTGCCATTGTGCCATAATTTAGGTTTGAAAAAATCTGAAAATAACATTTTATGACTTTTGTAGGTTATATGGTATTAAATTGTGACATTTGACCCTATCTCGACCAATCAGGATTTAGAACAATAGCGTCCAGCGGCCACCTGCATGAACAATAGTGTATAGCCAGTGATTTAGAACAATAACATGCAGTGCCCACTTATGAACAATAGCACACAGCCTGCACTAGTTCTGATTCGCGCTGGTTGTGTATAATGTCATTGTTTAGGCGCAACACCGATATAATTTAATTGTCAATATATATATATATATATATATATATATATATATATATATATATATATATATATATATATATATATATATATATATATATATATATATATATATATATATATAAATATATATATATAATGTTTAAATGTACACTCAAGGGCCTATGGCTTATTGTGGAATAAATCAATCAATCACTCAATATAATATGCGATAGGCTAGTTATATGTTGTGCCCCTGTGCACATGCATGGATGCGCATGCCCCCAAGTGTGTGCTTGCCAGTGCTGGTTGAACACGTTCAGCATTATAGGAATAAATACGCATGATGCCCATTGCGTACATTTGATATCATTCTCCTGTCTGAAGGGCGTCTTCTATAAGGGTCAAATTATTCTGCTTTTCCACTAGATGTGTAATAAACTGCGACCCAGTGTTGCCCGCTTTTATTACTGGGATGCGTGTTTATCACTAATAAAGATGGACGATATTTAATATGAACAGGTACATTGTCAATTGGAAAAACTCTGAGGAAGTGTTCGCGCGTTTTGTCATCACCGAATAGTAGATGCTCTATTTCAAATGTATTCAGCATTTTTTAATAACCTGTTAATACATTAAAGTCTGATCCGATTTCTATCGTATTATCAAATTCAGTATAGCAAATCATGTTTGTTGTATCAGGTAGTGCTTCGCTAAAATGGAAGACGATTCTTAGCGATCCAGTACATGTAGAGTATCGATGCTCTGAATCAGCTAATTCATGAGTAAAATCCCATGTGAATAGTGTCATGCCATATCTGAAGTGTGCTTTATCGGGTACCCACAGTCTTTAAATAGCGCTCCAGTACCATTGAACAGCGAAAAGTAGGCCTCAGAGTAAATGTCATCACTAAATGATGGACGTATTGGTGATGTTGTCACCTCTTCCCCATTAATATAACATGTAGCGTAGGTAGCTTTATTATTATAAAACATGAATGGGTTTTTAGTAACAACACCATTATAAGCGTCATTTGGTACAAAACCGAATAATACCCTTGTAGGAAGCTGTCCGATAAATATATTATCTCTATCCATGCTCATAACTCCACTCGGTACCATAAAGGTTTTACAAACAACACGACAAATAGGGTATTTAGCACTCATCTTTCTCAGAGTAACCACGAGCGATACTAACAGATCAGAGGATGGTGTCACTTTACATACAAATAAGTTAGCCGATAATAACTTCAGCTTAGGTTTGAGATCGTCTGTAGACATAATGGTGAAAGCATATTTACTCTGCTGCAGTCATACTCTCAAATCAATGGATCCTGCAGAAACATATCAGTGTGTATGCGCCCAATTAACTGCATTGTCTTACTTTCAGCCATCATTTATCTGCAAGCTTGAAATCATAATTTAGTATCGGAGACATTATCAAATTCACCATCATCGTCCATTCGGTATACAGCAAGTTGGAGGTGCGAGGATGCGGCATCGCTTCCATAATTAAGCAATGTTTCAAAATAAGCGCATTAAGCATAATTTTCGTTCGAGTCACTGACACCATTTCCATTCAAAAAACATCCTCTTGAGAGAACATCATATGAAGGAGATTATTCACAGGACCCATCTTTTCATCAACTGCAGCCGTGTCTCAGTAGCCGCTGCATCTAGCTTTACTAACTTAACTTTACTCGAGATGTAAGACTGGGTAAGATCTAAATATTTATCCAAAGATCCATTGATGTAAAACTCGAGCTGTCCATAATCTGCTAAGCTCGATACAGGTTGAAACTGTTCCCATTTTGCCGACTCCAACGTCGTTACTATGGGACGTGTCTGAAAAATGTCAACTCGCTCTTTGAACACTCACATGCATGACTAAGTTCCATCTTTTAGTCAATTGAGGATATCAGCGTGTTTTCTCTGATGTTTATTGCATTCCTTCCTCGTCAGCGTCGCATGCACTGACTGAGCATTACGTACATTACTCCTCTTTTTATGTTTTGGTTTAGGTTTGGTTAATCTTCCATGTACTGCTGTTACAACCTCTGCTATCAGAGCCCTGGCTACCCCATGTACTCTTGATTTCAATGAGGATTTAACATTCTTTCCCACCATTACCTCCTCTGCTAGCGAAACTCCCGCACTACGAGCTTGTTTACCTACTGTCTTGGCACAGTTTTCGCGAAAGGTATTGCCGAGCGTAGTAGTCCACCTACAATTTTACCTAACCTGTGGCCCGCCTGGTATCATGCACCTACTAATACTGGAATATGTCCATAACCTGCCTGACTGGCATAATACAACCCCAAGGCACTATCATTACTCAATCTTCTCATCATCGTCGTCTGAAATGTAGACAGAGTACACCTGGTGACGCTCCATCCTCGAATGGTATATTTGAGCCTGACCTATCAGTTATAAGTATTCCTATTGTATCGATGTAGTTCTTTGGCACGGAGCGATACTGAATATCGGGAAACGTCTCCTAGCATATCTTTCCCGCCATCAGTACTAGACAGTGGAATCACTCTGAGCAGTGGTGCTGACGTGTCACCTACTCCACTGTGAGAGACAACATCGCAGTATATATATATATATATATATATATATATATATATATATATATATATATATATATATATATATATATATATATATATGCTGTCGTTGGTCCGCCCTGGTGAATCTTTCGAAATGATTTTAATACTTCTACTGGTCCTGTATGTATTTTTTCATCGTAGCCAATTAAATTAGATACTTCTGGACCAAACTTAATACCATAATTACGTCTAATTCTAAGAGATGTAAATAAAAATTGAGAATGATTTTTTTTATTATTAAATTTCTGTTGATTTTCTATCTGTTCATTTATATAGTCTACCATATTCTTCACTGTATAGTATCCCTTTGATACTTTTATAATATGTGATTCGCTAAATTCTAGAAAACTACGCTGAACACGCTTTTTTCCCTGTGTGCTAGGTTGATCATTCTGAGGCCCTCTTTTGAGTTTGTCCAGATCAACAGGTGTTGGTTTACCAACATCCACTACAATACCAGATTTGGCATTATCCTCCTCATCCATCTTCTTCTTTGTCTTACTCCATGCATATATTTGTACATAACTTTCTCTAGTAATAGTAAGCCAGATCCTGGGATATAGTATGCTTGAGATTCCCACTTCCCATGTGCCATCTAATGACGATGGCGTCTGTAGTTGCATTCTAAACTTGGATATCTTATTGTTAGGATAGTACTGTGTACTACTATTGCTCGGAAGAGTCACATAAAACTGGTGCTCGTTCATTCTCCAAAGACGGGTGCGGTATCTTTAACATCTTAATGCACGGACTGGGTAATATATACCCTACACAACCACTCAGAAGCGATATCCAGATACCTGGCTGATGATTCTGTATACTCAGATTCACGATACATGATCATAATATGAATGATTATGACTTGCGCTAGGCATAATATCTCATAATTAATGGTGTATAGTGTTGAGCTCAGTAATCCACGAGTTAAACTTGGCGGGATAGCCGGGCCACTTGACGTAATATTTACGTACTCCCTTAGTTCCCTTCCTACTCTTAATTAGCTGTTCCACTGCATATTCTCTATCTTCTTTCACACCACCAATCTTTTTTTGAATCTCATCGCGATAAAAAGTTCCAATAATTGGATCACCCGAATAATCTTCCAATTTATATAAGATCGGATATTTGTCAGAAAGAACATCGTTAACCTTAAACAATTCACGGCTCCACTGACCACAATACGCCTTCTCAAATGGCATTCTTGCTTGCGAGATTCTCACATGATCACCAGATTTCGATGTATGTTTCTTTAGTTTAGGGTTCTTCTTCTTGTTCGTCCCTACATATATATTTCTCCATGCGATCAGCTCAGTACTACGATCAACATGTATCGGTGGCATACGGGTGCTGGTGTGTACAGTTTTATGTACAATGCGACTAAACTAACTAACACATCGATATACCTTCTCGTACTATTATGAGTCATGTATCTATATATACGGCCCGTTAACGTCCGCTGAAAACGTTCCACCATAGCAGCGTGCAGCCCATTCAGCGATAAATAGAAATGTATTCCATTCTCAGTCAAATAATTCTTGACTACTACGTTGACGAACTCACCACCTTTGTCGGTTTGAATAGCATATGGGCACCGTACACTATGTGACAGAATAGCTTCTAATGCTTTCTTGACTGATGCAGACGTTTTGCTATACATATTTTCCACCCAAGCATACTTTGAGAACGCATCAACAATGCAGAGTAGGTATAACACGTCATCGTTTTCCTTGGCTAGCATTCTCATCGAGCACAGATCTGCCTGCCATAACTTGTCGACAGCTGTTACTATTATCTTACGTCTGGTAAACTTTGTTCTTCATGGTCTGTGAAGGGTGTATACATCCTGACGTTTAAACCATTCTTCAATATAGACATGTGGTGTTTTATATTTAAATGGATTGTATCACTTTCCTTTCCACCAAGAGAGGCAGAATGCTTCGGATCGTAATATACTTTCGCCAATTTAGCATCATTCATTACTTCACTAAATTCACCCACACCGGTGTAGTATATCTCTTTGCTTTGCTCTTTTTCTTCCTGTTACCCGCTAGAGAAGGCATGTACTCACTAAGAGACGGGGTACCTGTACTTTTTCTATGCATCCTTTTACTCACGGCAGAAGGTGCATACTCACTGATACTATCATTGTAATCATTGACATTATATATCTGCTTAAATGTTTTCCCTTGTCCAACAAATCTGCATGGTATGTTTAAGTCATGTAGCAGATTAAGAAACTTGCCCTCTGTGACATCGAGCATACCAATGTGTCGAGGTTTGCGCCCATGAGCAACAACGTTTGTAAGCAGATCGAGTACATTATTTTTCGGGTAAAACATACCCTCTATCATTACTTCTCCTAGATCATTAACATTAAAACGTTCAGGAACTGAGAGCAAAATATCAATTATTCTGCTGCCTTTTGTCTTATATGTCTTTGGTATTCCCCTCATTGTACAATCAAGTATTTGTGTAGGCAGTGCATCTTATGCAGGTATGGGTTGATGCGGTGATGCGTGATATTTATGCCCTATTGATTGCTGATAGTAGCACCTATATTTATCCAATACTTGCGAATACAATGTCGACTTTTCACGTTTAGACATATCGTGTCGCGCTAATATATTGAATATCTCGTTGTCGAGACTAATAGCTTTACGTATCGCTGGATCTGTCTGTAGTAGAGATATTTTACTCTGTTCATTTAATTTGCCTATCAGTTCGTGTGGTACAAAATCCATCTTATGTACATGTTCCATCTTCTCACGTGAAGAGTTTACCAATTAATGGAGTTAGTGTGCCAATCACTGCAGGTAATATGGATCCCCAAAATCCACCTGTCTGTAACAGACGTCCTTTATGTAGGTATTACACAACTGGTCAGTGCATGCATATGGTGTTTATATTTACTCAGTTGCTTGTATCGTGATTTAGTAAGCCGGACATTTCCACGTAATACATTAAGGCATGACTCGCATCGCACATCTATCAATTCATTTGAACATTCCTTGAGTACATCATTTCTGATCTTTGGTTTTACTTTGGACAGATATTGTAGCATAGGTAAATGCTGTCGTATATTATGTGGTGCCATTTTATCACTTCTTTGGTATGTACATGTAACAGACATCCTTTGGATGAACAGTTGAACGGAGTCAAATATTGTCTGGTATTGACTGTTTGAAATACAAAACAGATATGAGTGAGGTGTGCGTGTAGCATCCTTATATGCTTCTATCAAATACTTTGTATTACAAGGATGCATCTGATTGGATAGAGCATATAGAGGATGCATCGCGTGGATTCTTAAACAATACCATGTAGTGACACTTAACTGATAAGTCACGATGATTACGCGACTTGTGAAAAAGATTTTGTACTACAAAGATAATGCTACAGTTCTCATGAGAACATTTTGTAAATAAGTCAGTCACATTTTCATCACATTTATTCATCAAATCGTCCAGTATCACCAATGTCCTACAACTTCTGTTTAATTCGACATTTACCCCCCTCTTTAAATTCAACCTCTCATGCTAAATCATTATATCCATGGTGCCACATGACATAGCAGTACACGATCCTCTGTGGAGGGGGAGTAATTGCCGATGGATCTCATTTCAGTTTTATCACACTGCATCGGCCCACAGACAATCATGGTAATGGGGTGATGTAACATTGTATTACAGTCAAGCATTGACGCCATCACATTCACTCACAAACGTAATCATTCAAATAACATAGCATACACACAAACACTTATATATATATATATACACACAACAAGCACGATGACATGATATGACGTAATAATGCATGTTCCCGTTTATGAGACATGACTGTCTGAAATGCATGCATAATACTCGCTAATCTTTGAACCGTTACTCCATCAATAATGCACACACGCCAGTCATTATTTGTTAAAGATCAAAATCCTGATGGTGCATGTTGTGCTGTACTGTGCGCTTCAGCTATGTTTTGACGTGATCGCAGCTGCAGCGCTCTATTCAGCTGCATTTCGAGGTGTATTTTTTGGTTATTGAGGATATCAGCGTGTTTTCTCTGATGCTTATTGCATTCCTTCCTCGTCAGCGTCGCGTGCACTGACTGAGCATTAAGTACATTACTCCTCTTTTTATGTTTTGGTTTAGGTTTGGTTAATCTTCCATGTACTGCTGTTACAAACTCTGCTATCAGAGCCCTGGCTACCCCATGTGCTCTTGATTTCAATGAGGATTTAACATTCTTTCCCACCATTACCTCCTCTGCTAGCGAAACTCCCGCACTACGAGCTTGTTTACCTACTGTCTTGGCAACAGTTTTCGCGAAAGGTATTGCCGAGCATAGTAGTCCACCTACAATTTTACCTAACCTGTGGCCCGCCTGGTATCATGCACCTACTAATACTGGAATATGTCCATAACCTGCCTGACTGGCATAATACCACCCCAAGGCACTATCATTACTCAATCTTCTCATTATCGTCGTCTGAAATGTAGACAGAGTACACCTGGTGACGCTCCATCCTCGAATGGTATATTTGAGCCTGACCTATCAGTTATAAGTATTCTTATTGTATAGATGTGGTTCTTTGGCACGGAGTGATACTGAATATCGGGAAACGTCTCCTAGCATATATCTTTCCCGCCATCAGTACTAGACAGTGGAATCACTCTGAGCGGTGGTGCTGACGTGTCACCTACTACGCTGTGAGAGACAACATCGCAGTATATATATATATATATATATATATATATATATATATATATATATATATATATATATATATATATATATATATATATGCTGTCGTTGGTCCGCCTTGGGGAATCTTTCGAAATGATTATAATACTTCTACTGGTCCTGTATGTATTTTTTCATGGTAGCCAATTAAATTAGATACTTCTGGACCAAACTTAATACCATAATTACGTCTAATTCTAAGAGATGTAAATAAAAATTGAGAATGAGCTTTTTTATTATTAAATTTCTGATGATTTTCTATCTGTTCATTTATATAGTCTACCATATTCTTCACTGCATAGTATCCGTTTGATACTTTTATAATATGTGATTCGCTAAGTTCTAGAAAACTACGCCGAATACGCTTTTTCCCTGTGCTAGGTTGATCATTCTGAGGCCCTCTTTTGAGTTTGTCCAGATCAACAGGTGTTGGTTTACCAACATCCACTACAATACCAGATTTGGCATTATCCTCCTCATCCATCTTCTTCTTTGTCTTACTCCATGCATATATTTGTATGTAACTTTCTCTAGTAATAGTAATGGGATATAGTACGCTTGAGATTCCCACTTCCCATGTGCCATCTAATGACAATGGCGGCTGTAGTTGCATTCTAAACTTGGATATCTTATTGTTAGGATAGTACTGTGTACTACTATTTCTCGGAAGAGTCACATAAAACTGGTGCTCATTCATTCTCCAAAGACGGCTGCGGTATCTTTAACATCTTAATGCACGGACTGGGTAATATATACCCTACGCAACCACTCAGAAGCGATATCCAGATACCTGGCTGATGATTCTGTATACTCAGATTCACGATACATGATCATAATATAAATGATTACGACTTGCGCTAGGTATATTATCTCCTCCTTTGGCACACACACACCCATTAGGTGCCACATTGCAGGATCTGAACATCTCTCTATATACTCGGCCATAATTAATGGTGTATAGTGTTGAGCTCAGTAACCCACGAGTTAAACTTGGCGGGATAGCCGGGCCACTTGACGTAATATTTACATACTCCCTTAGCTCCCTTCCTACTCTTAGTTAGGTGTTCCACTGCATATTCTCTATCTTCTTTCACACCACCAATTTTCTGAATCTCATCGCGATAAAAAGTTCCAATAATTGGATCACCCGAATAATCTTCCAATTTATATAAGATCGGATATTTGTCAGAAAGAACATCGTTAACTGTAAACAATTCACGGCTCCACTGACCACAATACGCCATCTCAAATGGCATTCTTGCTTGCGAGATTCTCACATGATCACCAGATTTCGATGTATGTTTCTTTAGTTTAGGGTTCTTCTTCTTGTTCGTCCCTACATATATATTTCTCCATGCGATCAGCTCAGTACTACGATCAACATGTATCGGTGGCATACGGGTGCTGGTGTGTACAGTTTTATTATACAATGCGACTAAACTAGCTAATACATCGATATACCTTCTCGTACTATTATGAGTCATGTATCTATATATACGGCCCTTTAACGTCCGCTGAAAACGTTCCACCATAGCAGCGTGCGGCTCATTCAGCAAGAAATAGAAATGTATTCCATTCTCAGTCAAATAATTTTTGACTACTACGTTGACGAACTCACCACCTTTGTCGGTTTGAATCGCATATGGGCATCGTACACTATGTGACTGAATAGCTTCTAATGCTTTCTTGACTGATGCAGACGTTTTGCTATACATATTTTCCACCCAAGCATACTTCGAGAACGCATCAACAATGCAGAGTAGGTATAACACGTCATCGTTTTTCTTGGCTAGCATTCTCATCGAGCACAGATCTGCCTGCCATAACTTGTCGACAGCTGTTACTATTATCTTACGTCTTGTAAACTTTGTTCTTCATGGTCTGTGAAGGGTGTATACATCCTGACGTTTAAACCATTCTTCAATATAGACATGTGGTATTTTACCTTTAAATGGATTGTATCACTTTCTTTTCCACCAAAGGAGGCAGAATGCTTCGGATCGTAATATACTTTCGCCAATTTAGCATCATTCATTACTTCACTAAATTCACCCACACCGGTGTAGTATATCTCTTTGCTTTGCTCTTTTTCTTCCTGTTACCCGCTAGAGAAGGCATGTACTCACTAAGAGACGGGGTACCTGTACTTTTTCTATGCATCCTTTTACTCACGGCAGAAGGTGCATACTCACTGATACTATCATTGTTATCATTGACATTATATATCTGCTTAAATGTTTTCCCTTGTCCAACAAATCTGCGTGGTATGTTTAAGTCATGTAGCAGATTAAGAAACTTGCCCTCTGTGACATCGAGCATACCAATGTGTCGAGGTTTGCGCCCATGAGCAACAACGTTTGTAAGCAGATCGAGTACATTACTTTTCGGGTAAAACATACCCTCTATCATTACTTCTCCTAGATCAGTAACATTAAAACGTTCAGGAACTGAGAGCAAAATATCAATTATTCTGCTGGCTTTTGTCTTATATGTCTTTGGTATTCCCCTCATTGTACAATCAAGTATTTGTGTAGGCAGTGCATCTTATGTAGGTATGGGTTGATGAGGTGATGCGTGATATTGATGCCCTAATGATTGCTGATAGTAGCACCTATATTGATCCAATACTTGCGAATACAATGTCGACTTTTCACGTTCAGACATATCGTGTCGCGCTAATATATTGAATATCTCGTTGTCGAGACTAATAGCTTTACGTATTGCTGGATCTGTCTGTAGTAGAGATATTTTACTCTATTCATTTAATTTGCCTATCAGTTCGTGTGGTACAAAATCCATCTTATGTACATGTTCCATCTTCTCACGTGAAGAGTTTACCAATTAATGGAGTTAGTGTGCCAATCACTGCGGGTAATATGGATCCCCAAAATCCACCTGTCTGTAACAGACGTCCTTTATGTAGGTATTACACAACTGGTCAGTGCATGCATATGGTGTTTATATTTACTCAGTTGCTTGTTTCGTGATTTAGTAAGCCGGACATTTCCACGTAATACATTAAGGCATGACTCGCATAGCACATCTATCAATTCATTTGAACATTCCTTGAGTACATCATTTCTGATCTTTGGTTTTACTTTGGACAGATATTGTAGCATAGGTAAATGCTGTCGTATATTATGTGGTGCCATTTTATCACTTTTTTGGTATGTACATGTAACAGACATCCTTTGGGCGAACGGTTGAACGGAGTCAAATATTATCTGGTGTTGACTGTTTGAAATACAAAAGCAGATATAAGTGAGGTGTGTGTGTAGCATCCTTATATGCTTCTATCAAATACTTTGTATTACAAGGATGCATCTGATTGGATAGAGCGTATAGAGGATGCATCGCGTGGATTCTTAAACAATACCATGTAGTGACACTTAACTGATAAGTCACGCTGATTACGCGACTTGTGAAAAAGATTTTGTACTACAAAGATAATGCTACAGTTCTCATGAGAACATTTTGTAAATAAGTCAGTCACATTTTCATCACATTTATTCATCAAATCGTCCAGTATCACCAATGTCCTACAACTTCTGTTTAATTCAACATTTACCCCCTCTTTAAATTCTACCTCTCATGCTAAATCATTATATCCATGGTGCCACGTGACATAGCAGTACACGATCCTCTGTGGAGGGGGAGTAATTGCCGATGGATCTCATTTCAGTTTTATCACACTGCATTGGCCCACAGACAATCATGGTAAAGGGGTGATGCAACATTGTATTACAGTCAAGCATTGACGCCATCACATTCACTCACACACGTAATCATTCAAATAACATAGCATACACACAAACACTTTTATATATATATATATATATATATATATATATATATATATATATATATATATATATATATATATATATATATATATATATATATATATATATATATATATATACACACACACACAACAAGCACGATGACATGATATGACGTAATAATGCATGTTCCCGTTTATGAGACATGACTGTCTGAAATGCATGCATAATACTCGCTAATTTTGAACCGTTACTCCATCAATAATGCACACACGCCAATCTTTATTTGTTAAAGATGAAAATGCTGATGGTGCATGTTGTGCTGTACTGTGCGCTTCAGCTATGTTTTGACGTGATCGCAGCTGCAGCGCTCTATTCAGCTGCATTTCGAAGTGTATTTTTTGGTCAGTGCAGATGCGTTTTGAGGTGCTGCATTAACATACTGATATGCATTGCTAATAGAGGGTGAGGGTGTTGGGTGCACCATTCAATGGCATGATCGACAACGAGTAAACAAATTAAATCTTTTTAAACTTGTATTAATACTGGCATCGTAAATGACACAACATATTATTACATCGATATGATTCTAGTACACAACATGAAACTGTGATATGTTTACTAATACTACAAGATTAAGACAATATATTAATTAAAGGCACTGATATTATGCTGTTATCAGTTGATTTACATATATTACATCAGTGGTGCGTCTAAACCATGACGTCATACACATACAGTACACATCAGTACTTAACTCTTTAGTGACTAAATTTGTTCCTGAAGATTAATTTATCAGGCTTTGAATATTTTGAAACTAATTTGACTGGCATTGATATAGGAAGATACAAACTCGCATTCATGTTAGTTTTGTAATATTCATTGGCATAGATATACAGTTGACAGACCACTAAGGAGGGCGGCTATGTACGATTTCACTATTAAAGAGTTAAGTGCAATATATTAATTAAAGGCATCAATATTATCGTATTATCAATTGTTTATCATATATTATATCGACGATGACGTCATACACAAACGGTACAGATCAGAACTATGTTCATATAAATCGTACTGTTTGTTAAGTTTGTAACGATATTCATCTTCGCACATTTCTTGTAATGCGTCTTCTACATGCAGTTCGAGATTGTCAATCAGATTAAAGTTAAAATTAATATCTAACACGAATGTTGACGCTGACTCGGATGATTCACACTGCAACCAAAACAATTTTGAGCCGCTACCTTTTGTATCTTTGTAGACAACATGTAGGGGAATAATCTCTGGCTGTTCTCGTGCACATTAGGAAAGGGCAATAATGCCATATGCGATATATACTCTTACAATACTGGCATAATTTTATATCATCGTGATTTAGTTCATCATCATCAATATCCATGGCATCGAGATTTAGTTGATCATCATCAATATCCATGACGTCAAGATTTAGTTCATCATCGACACACATGCCGTCGAGGTACATGGCGTCTATAGTATCCGGCCAAACGTACATTGACAATACTGGATCATCAGTATAGCTTGTTGACATAGTAGGTAGAATGTTCAGATTACTGTATACTATAAAAGCTTGGAGGTAATGTGGAAAACGCCTCTGCAGAGTTCTGTCCTGTTTTACTGTTAAAGGTAGGCAATGCGGATAACAGTGAGTCAGCGTTCAGTTTCAAAAGTTCCCACTCAGCATCTGACAGGTACAATCCATTACACATAGCTCGCAGAGCTACATCAGAGCAGAAAAAGTAACGTATGTCGATGCCGGGAAAATCATGATAGATATGCGAACAGAAGAGTCCAGCGAATATGTAAATTGTATGCCCTCCTTTTTGCGCGCACGACATACTTTCTCTTCAAGATCAGGAATGATATGCACCAGTTGTCTAAACGCTTTTATGCTTATATATATACACCTGTGAAAAAGTTAAGCACCACCCTATTTTTACGCACATGCGAGGGTATATTCATGTGCTATGAAGAAAGCAATAGCATACACATTTATGTACCCATCCATCTTAGTGCAAGAGGTAATAATGCAACTAGAGGAATGCTGATTATGATGGTGGGGAAACACTGTATGTTTTTGTTTGAACTTGAAAACGAGGCCTGAATATGGTTACGTTGACACAACTGACAACTATTGCCCTACAGTTGACACACGTGGCTAGATTGTCATTAATGGTGTCTGAAAACGAAGTTTAACATGTGTGCACGAGTTTGAGACTGTCATTATTAATACCGGGTATATCCACCTTGTGCCTGGATGACGGCCTGGACACGACGTCTCATGCTGGTCACCAACCGACTGATACGCCATTGTGGTATTCGTTGCCATTCAAGATGGAGTGCGTCTGTTAATTCCTGTAGGTTCTGCACAGGAGGATCCCTCCTTCTCACCATGTTTCCCAGAGTGTCCCAGATATGCTCAATAGGGTTCATGTCAGGGCTCCTTGCTGGCCATGGTAGGGTTTCGATATCATTCTGGCGGAGGTATTCATGCACAGCTCTAGCACGATGTGGTCGGGCGTTGTCATCCATGAATATAGGGTGGGTTCCAGGTGCATGATTTACAAAATGAGGGACCACAACTCTATCCAGTATGGAATCTTGATATCTTTGTCCATTTAGTGTTCCAGGTACAGTCAACAGATCCAGCTTACAATCAAATGAGATGCACCCCCATATCATAACGGAACCTCCACCAAATGGAACTTCTTCCATGATGTTACGTTGGTCGTACGCCGTGCGTCTGGACCTCCATACACGAGTTCGACCATCTGTGGCATGAAGCAGGAACCGACTTTCATCGGACCAGTGTACCCGTCTCCAGGATCTCATGTTCCAGTGTCTTCTTTCGTTGCACCACCTCAGACGCTCCTCTTTGTGGTGTGCAGTGAGGAGAGGACGTCTGAGAGGTCTCCTAGCTTTCATGCCAGCAGCATACAGTCTCCTTTTGACGGTAGACATTGACACTCTATTGCGCGTTTCCCATTGCTGGCTGAGCACTCTGCTTTGGTGAATGGAGATCTCCTAACAAGGCGTACTAGGGCTCGATCATCACGGGCAGTAGTCTTCTTCCGTCTTCCAGATCTAGGCCTGTCCTTCACCTCGTTAGTTTGCCCATGTTTTGCAATCAAACGACTGATTACAGTATGGTTAATGTTCAGCTGTCTGCCAATCTCTCTGCATGACATACCAGTGGTATGCATGCCTATGATTTGCCATTTCACACGATCACTTAACCTTCGTCTTGCCATAGCGGTTCACAATCAAGAGCTAATTCTCTCTGTACAAATAAACCATGGTCATGAACACAACATTCCTAATCTTATCGCCTAAATCTGTATGTAATGTTCTACACCTCAAACTGGACTTTTACATAACTGAACACGTGTGCTGTTTCCCGCTACGCACGGACATCAAGCGGCGTGAAGTCATGCATGCATGTGCATTTCGTACTTGGAATTATGTCAGCTAACGCGGGGACAAAAAGTATGGCAGCCTAGTTGTACCATCATGTTTCTACGGTCTATTGTTTTTGCTGGTGCTTAACTTTTGCACAGGTGTATATATATATATATATATATATCCCATGTTTAGTAGGAGTAAAAATGTAAATGAAGAAATGGAAAAAGTAATAAATTGGTTTAAAGTAAATAAATTATCACTGAATGTCGGGAAAACTAATTACATGCTCTTTACAAAATCTAGAAAACTAAAGAAAAATGTCTTGCCAAAATTGTACATTGATAATCAGGAAATCCAGGAGGCTGAGTTTGCTAAATTCTTAGGTGTCTACCTGGATAAAGATCTAACCTGGGAGAAACATATAGAAATTGTAACATCTAAAGTGGCAAGAAACATTGGGATCATGCGACGACTTAAATCATACTTACCACCTAACATACTAAAAACACTATAGTGCACGTTAATACTCCCACAAATTACTTATTGCAACACTATTTGGACTAATACATATAAAATCAGACTGGCAAGACTAAAATCACTTCAAAAGCAAGCCATTAAACTTTTTGCACAAACAGGAGAGGCCCAAAATGTTTACAAGACAGAAAATTTATTAAAACTAGAAGATATTGGTAATCTCCAATTATATACAATAATAAAAGATTTTTTCAAAGGTAATCTACCAAATTCACTGTCTTCTCTCTTTAACCTAAACACTGAAATACATGCATACAACACCAGATCTAGACACAACTTTCACACAGAATACAATAGAATGGAAATCTCAAAACAAAAACCATCCTTTCAAGCTACAAAACTCTGGAATAACACAGACACGAACCCACGTACACGGATTATTAGTCAAAATTCCTGCAAACATATTATTAAACAAATGTTCATTAATAAGTACTAAATCGAGTAATTGGACCTCACTCATATATTAGTTACTACACCTTCATGCGCCCGGACACCACAGCATTTACCAGCAATTCATCATGAAGAACCACCTGTTAACAATACTGATATTACTGCTCTTGCCCTGCCTCTACACTCAGGTTTGACATATTGTCTACATAAAATAAAAGGTACTGGTACTGCTGAATATTCTGGAGCTAGTGGAATTTGTGGGAGAATTTTCTGCATAAGGCAGCAATGTCTTCTATTCCAAATGTGTACAGAAGATTACTTACGTCATAACCAAATCAGTTTGTTGCTAGAAACATGTTGGCCATTGTTATCTTTACTGTATCATTAACCATAATCATATTTAATTTAATTTATTTTATTATATTATATTTTATGTGAATGTCTGGCTCCTGGGTCTTACAGACAACACATCCCAAGGGGCATAGCTCCTCTTGCTGGGTGTTTTGAAGAGGACTTGACCGGGGGCTGTGGTTGGCTAAGCCACCAACAACTCTCGGTTGGGTGGCTTTTTCTTAATATTCAGCGAGTGTGCAGCTTCTGTGTTAAATCCTGAGTCAAATTGGACCAGCACTCCTCAAGATATACACAGATCCAGAACTTGATCATATCTAAGAGCTCTAAAAAATCCAGCCATGACAAACACACTAAGAAATAGACTCGAACACCAATTCACATAGCTGGTTTACTCTCTTTCCTCTAGGGAAAGAAGGTGATAGACAATAATAATAATACTAATAAGAATAATAATAATAATAATAAGAATAATAATAATAATAATAAGAATAATAATAGTAGAAACAGGATGAACTCCAGCCCCCACCCCACCCCCTTCATCCCCTAGCCCATCCCAATGAGTGAAATATGTTACCCACAGTATGAAGAACAATAAAAAACAAGTGAACCATGTTTGTCAAATGTCTTGTCTTTTTCTCTTCTTTTTCTATGTCAAATCCTATATTATTTGTCTGTAGTTATGTATAATATATTGTCATAATGCCTTATGTCTACTTATGTCAAATCATGTGTAACTTGTATGTTATTCTATGTCAGGGGTCCACAAGCTAATAGGCACAGCCTCCAGTGGACTCCCTGTTATCATATTGTAATTTGTAATATTTACCAAGAGAATAAATCAAATCAAATGGAAGCCAACTATCACTATGCTTCGTCCATATCATACGTTTGGCAGACTTTTTCGCTATGACTGTTTCATGACTCTTGCCTATAAGTGTTTGACAGTGTTTGACAGTGTTTGAGTTTCTTAACATTCTATAGACATCAAGATTCTACTCAGATCCAAAAACGTAGAGTATGTGCTATGTTATCAATTTTATGATGAAATTTTCTCTTAAACTACGAAAAATGGCTTTTCAGATGTCTTGATTTTCACGCATTTTAGGTGAGTGTGTGTGGTGGGTGGGTGTGGGTGGAAGGAGAGACCTATGACCGTTGCCATATAAATTCTTAAACTTGAGCCCAATGCACTACTTGAGCTGACCCTGGTGGGGGATGGGGTTGGAAAATAGTTATACCCGTCGTAGTCGCCCTTATCTCTTCAACACAATCTACCAGTGTTTCCCAATCATACTAAAATTAGAGGGTTCCAGGGACTCAAAGCTGTGTTTTATATGTGTCACGTGCTAGATTGTATCCTTATTTTGTACAAAAACCTATGAAACTAATTAATAATTATCAATCATACACTATTTTCAGGGGTTCACCATCCTTTTTCATACATCTCTTCCCATCTCATATCAACGCCCCTACCCATATCACACACATTCTCCTCTCATCACCACTGTGTATCCCCTTCCATATCCTAACCAAACGTTTATCAAATTGATCACAACACATGTAAACGTGAGCAACCACACACGGTCAAATTGGTTTAAAAATATTCATTAGCTTACCTGTAAAGTTACTTAGAAACTCAGATTTAGGAATTTCAGCTTTCAAAATTCCAAATTGTGATACTTCGATGTGAAATGAGATATTCCAGCACAGATTAAGAATAAGACAATATTGTATTTACAAATGGATGGTATTGTGCATAGTGATTGCTAATTTGAAGTCGACAAAAAAAGGAGATACTGCCAGTAAGCAACATAGCCAGTCAGATAGTTGGATATATAAATATAAGTCCATTTAAAGTTGACAATTCTGAGAAAACTGCCGATAATGCAAACAGTATTCCTTGATTTGACATGTTCGATGTTATCTGTGTTTGATATTCCCGTGGATGGATCAATATTTTCTCATGTTGTAAGCTGTATTTAAGCCATGTGCTTGTCGCATAATCATAAAGACGAAGTGATGAGAAGTGGTGATAGAAGCGACAGAAGTAATCCAATTCGATAATGAGATAAGCGAGACAATTACCAGCATGGGAATTAGTAAATATGTATACTAATCAGCCTTTCTCGTCTATGTTAGGTTGTGTGTGCCATAACCATGGTGCTGTGCTGATGCAATAGAATGTATATCTTATAGAAATCGACTTTAATGTGTGCGCTTTCCCTATCTCTCTCTCTCTCTCTCTCCTCTCTCTCTCTCTCTCTCTCTCTCTCTCTCTCTCTCTCTCTCTCTTCCTCTCTCTTCCTCTCTCTCCCTACCTCCCTTTCCTACGGCACCCTCCCTCTCTCTTTCCCTCTCTCGTTCTCTCTCTCTCTCTCTCTCTTTCTCTCTCTCTCTCTCGCTCTCTCTCTCCCCCTCCCCCCTTTCTCGTTCTCTCACTCACCATCTCTCTCTTTCCCTTCCTCTCTCTCACATCTATTATCGATGGTCTTATCATCTTATGATTCGTCATCTTTTGGCTCCAAACAAGCGAGGGTTAGCTAATCTTTCATGTGCTAAACCAGGGTGAGCAAAAGGCTTGCGGGCATTATGTAGATGGCTTCACTCCATGTGAAAATATTATTTTCGAGTTTTGCGTGTGTAAATTTCATGGGCATGAGTCTGATGGCTGTGGCAATAAACGTGAGCAGACATATACACCATACGGTGATCAGACATATGAAGAAGCATATTCTGCTCTTCAAAATCGCATTTCATTATTTGAATCGCATGGATATATGGTGAGAATTATGTGGGAATGCGATTTTAAGAAACTAATCACTAATACCAATAGACTAAATGATGTTATCACCTAATTGGACTTAGTACACCACATAGCTCCATGTGGCATGCTATTTGGTGGGCGTACATCCGCAATTTGATTATTTCTGGAAGCGGATGAACAGACTAAGCTAGAATATTTAGACTGCATTTCAATGTACCCATCAGTGATGAAACAATGTTGTTTTCCAGAAGGTGCATACGAGATAGTAAGAGGCGACGATTTGAATGATAAGACGGTACATGACTTCTTCGGTCTTATTAAATGCAAAGTCCTTCCTCCTCGTGATTTATACTTTCCAGTATTGCCTACTAGAATAAGTAAGTGACTCATGTTTGTGGTATGCGCCGATGGTGCAAGAATCTGTCAGTCTACTGTATGAGAACATGCAGAAGAACAACATTCCTTATGCAGGACGTGGACCACTCCTGACCTACAGTTAGCTATTCACCATGGTTATATCATTAAAAAGATGTATGAAGTCTGGCATTATCCTGAGTCATTGCAATATGAACAACATGGCGATAAAGGACTATTTTCTGAATACATTAACTGCTTCCTCAAAATTAAGCAGGAAAGTAGCGGGTATCCAGACTGGCTCTGTAGTGAAAGTGATAAAGAACGCTATATACAAGAGTACTATGCGCATGAGGCTATACAACTTGACCCAGCGAAAATATCAAATAATCCGGCTCTATGTTTTGTAGCTAAATCCGGATTGAATATTTTGTGGGGCCGTTGCTACGTGATCACGCCAAGAATAAGATGGTATCAACGTGAAAAGAGCTACTAGGGCTTTTGATGGATAAAAGTAAATCTGTCAGCAGCATTTCATTCCTCAATGATAATCTTTTAATGGTGGCATACTCAGTCAATGAAGAGTACGTCGAGTCCCCATTAAATACCAACTGTATTCTTGCATCTTTCGTGACGGCTTATGGGTGCGTAAAACTTATTAAGTCGGGTACTTCCTCGGTCGCCACATAGCCTATCATGATACGGATTGCGTGGTATTTAATACCCGTGAAGGTGAGCCGACCATTCAAGATCGAAGGGTATCTAGGTTCTTGGACGAGTTAAATCCCATCCAACTGCGAGTTAAAAAGTTTTTGCGCACTCGGGCCAAAAAATGATAGTCTTTAAATGAAGCATCGCGATGATCCATTGATTGTTAAACAGGTATCGAAGGTTAAAGGCATAACGCTGGGTACTGAACATTCAAAAAAAGTAAATTTTGATGAGATGAAAAAAATCCATCGATCAAATTATAAAGGATGGTGAAATTATGGATAGTAATAGCATACTACTAAGCTACCCATCTAAGATCACACGCATGTCTCAATTTAGAATTCTTTCAGTCAATAGTAGTACGATCTTCAAACCCATCTTCAAAAAAACGAATTTTGAAACTGGACGATTTATCTTCAGTTCCATATGGTTACACTAGCGTAATATAAATATAAATAGTAATGTTGTACTTTATCAGTCAGTTCGTAAACAATGTCAGGGTTAGCCATAGACGACGAAGCCGCACTCGCTGCCTGCTCTATGACAGTGTATGTCACTAGTCAGTGTAACGATGATAAGGATAAGATGCGCAACTTGATTATGAGGAGTATGCGATGGGTTTTAAGCGATGGTATAATTAACTATGGGAGGATTTTGATCATGACTCAAATTAATACGTCGTTATTGACAGAATATGGAATAGACATTTACCAATGGCTGTGAGTATTATTATTACAAAACCTCATTAGAAACTTCATTAGAAACTTTATTAGTTGACAATTTCTAATATTTGCGATATCGTCTTCATAATGTACTACTGAACCATAGTCACTATCATCAACATGGACGTCGTTCTCAGACACGTGAGAACATTGGTACACATCTGCCATGTTCATGCAGGTTCATGCTATTGTTCATAAGTGTACGCTGCATGCTATTGTTCATGCAGATGGCCTCTGAATGCGATTGTTCATGCTGGTGATTGCTATTGTTCATAATTGTATGCTGTGCACTATTGTTCTAAATGTGCGTCTGTGTGCTATTGTTCTAAATGGCCATCTGTGTGCTATTGTTCATGCAGGTGGGCACTGGACACTATTGTTTCCAATGCGATATAAATGACGTTGTCTCATATGTCACATCTATTGCTTTCAATCATTCATAATGTCGACTGATCAATGTTCAAAGTATTTAAAGCAATCATCATATTGGTGCGATCTCGGAAATTTGCGCAAAGTGAGACCGATTCGATTTGTTGAAAAATGGTGTATCAATCTGTGACAGTTTCATCCTGTTTCTATATTCTTGTTGTGGCAAAAAGCATTGGTGTCATCTGCAAACAGTATTAATGAAAGGTGCTGACAAACATTGGGTAAATCATTCATATATATTAAAAACAGCAGAGGTCCAAGTACTGATCTCTGCGGGACACCACAGACTAGGTTTTCATTGCCAGAGCAAGCTCCATTGTATTGTACGCACTGTACTCTGTTTGATAAATAACTTGTTATCCAATTTAGGGCAATTCCTCTCACTCCATAATAAGATAGTTTTTTTTATTAGAATCTTATGATCAATTGTGTCAAAAGCCTTAGAAAGATCAAGAAATATGCCACGAATATGGTCTTTGTTTTCTATAGAATTTGTTATTTTTTCCAACATATCTATCAGAGCCAGCATTGTGGAGTGGTTTTGTCTAAAACCATATTGCGCTTTATGGAGAATAGAATATTTAATAGAAATGTATCAGTCTATTGTAGAAAAGTCTTTCTAGAAGTTTAGAAAATAGTGGAAGTACTGAGAAAGGCCGGTAATTAGTGAAGTCAGAAGAGTCCTTCCACACGTCGTAAGCTTTCATTTGATATGCATATTGATAAAACTAGTGATAAAACCGAGAATATTTCATAAATCAAATTTGGCGAGAAGGATTTTATTGTGACATGATCTAGAGGTTCCATTCAGAAATTCGATTCATCACTTCTTGGTTGAAAATCTGAGGTTTTATTTATTTACCAAACAGTGTCAAATCCCTTTTTCTCCTTTAAGGCTGGACATATTCCAAGCAAATTTGCCTAGAAGGATCATATGGTGGTAGGCTATACTCTGGATGAGAATTTTTGATTCGTTTGAAAATAGTCCAGAAATTTCTTTAAATTCTCGATTTTAACCAAATTTTGTCAGAAGTACCTCATTATAGGAATTTACTTTACAATGCTGAATATAGCAATGCTAATTTAATTGGAAGTTTGCTGCTGTTGAAAGCATCAGTAGCTTTTGTTCAAATTACTCTTAATACATTCAGAATATTATATGATTATAAGAAACAGATTCCCTACGTTCCTTGTCTGTACATAGATGTATACATTTGTACATATTATATATATATATATATATATATATATATATATATATATATATATATATATATATATATATATATATATATATATATATATATAAATACACTTGTATATATGTTAATGAGGGCCTTTGCTAGATCAGGCCGTGCACTTGAAGTGCTACCCTCAATAAATAACGATTATTATTATTATTATTATTATTATTATTATTATTATTATTATTATAGTCTCGAACTACTATTCAGAATTTCGATTGGTTGATTTTTCTGGTGGCTATCTTGGATCCTAAAATGCTAATTGGCCAAGTGAGAGTCGCAGGCCTTTGGGCCTCTTGTAAATGAATCGAGCTTGTGATTCTGTTAGATTCCGTTGCATGAGAAATTCAATTAAGATAATTGTATTTGATGAATGGAATAGAGATCGATAAATCAACCCAATGCACAAGCCCTGGTTTTGACCTTCCCACACATCCTTCCCGTCTGTGTGCCTGTTCAGCAAGCAATAATGGCATCTGTCTGTTAGGAAGATGGTTTAAGACAAAGCAATTCTATTAAGCGCATATCAGTACTAATGCAATAGGATTATTCGCGTCCGAATGAATAAATCGTTTAGAAAGATAATTTAATAAAATGTCATAATAAAATATGTTGCCACCAATATTTCTAATTAATCAAATATAATGAATCAAATCGAAATCACGTGTGAACTGAATGTGGTTTATTAGAATCACAATTCCCAATTCTTCAGTCCTTAAATTGAGTGAGAATCAAGGAAAACAAGTTTCAATTTGAAAAGGAACGTTAGCATCCATAATCCTGGAGAAACATGCCGTGTTAGTCTTTATAAGATAAAAATGGATTAGTGGGTGGGAGTTGCATGTTGTAGACTAACTGTATTTAGACAGGGTTTCGCACATAAATGTGCCTAATTAGTTCCAGATTAAGCACATTTATGTTCAAAAACTTGTCAAAATAAAGTAAGTATGCAAAATGTGCCACCTCTAATTGTTTTATCATACATTCTAGAAAACTTATATTTTAAGTCTATTCTTATATAGCAAGTCTTTGGTATATACGTCTATGCTCCCGTGTACGCTGACCGCAATAACAGGTTTGGGATCTTATTGACAAATATTACTCATTCAAACCTGATATATACTGAGTAAATATGGACATGTATTATGTCGATTTATATGGATTGTCTGATTGATTTGCTACCTGCTGTCGACATACGGTAACACTTTGTTCAAACGGGATAATGAACCACTTATGTGCACTTTAATAAGGGCGGTTGTTATTGAGAGAGAGAGAGAGAGAGAGAGAGGGTGGAGAGGGAGAGGGAGAGAGAGAGAAAGAGAGAGAGAGAGAGAGAGAGAGAGGAGAGAAAGAGAGAGAGAGAGAGAGAGAGAGAGAGAGAGAGAGAGAGAGAGAGAGAGAGAGAGGGAGGGGTGGGTGGGTGGATGGGTGTGTGTGTGTGTGTGTGTGTGTGTGTGTGTGTGTGTGTGTGTGTGTGTGTGTGTGTGTCTGTGTGTCTGTGTGTGTGTGCGTGCGTGCGTGCGTGCGTGCGTGCGTGCGTGCGTGTGTGTGTGTGGGTGGGGGGGGAGTGGGCGGGTTGTTATTGATAGAGATTGCTGTTATCATTAGCGGAATCTTACAGTATTACAGGGAAATTGTTTGCTTTGGATTCTTCCCCTGAAGCGTCACCATGACGACAATCGGCTCTATATGTGGATGATGTTATGTGTTTATGTGGTGTTAACATGACCATGTCCAGTTCGTCCTCCTGTATGCCGTTTCAAAATTAGAATGATTACAATAAAATTAAAAATACCTTTCGAAAGCAATATAAAAGGTACTGTTAATTAAATTGGACTTAATTTAATTGAAATCCATTGCTGTCTAAAGCAGCAATGACTTATTAAGTCCAAGATATTCTAGATACCATGTATATACACCGTTTTCAATATTGATTTGACTATCATGGGTCTGCCTTTTGTTTTGGGAACATTTTGACTTATTTTCGAGCTGTACTGCGGTTCACCATCTCGTACAATGGCCATGCTCATTAAGTCGAAGACTACTTCGTATCGATACCGTTTTAATATCACCCTCAAATATTGATAAAGGCTTCGTGTTCACACAGAGAATATGTTCTTATTGTAATGTTTAGAATAATTACAGGACAGGAATGTCACAGAATATCTCATTTTGTGCTGAAGTAGCAATTGAAAGAGGGTACGCATATCGGGACTGAACACCACTTGTTAATGATCTATGGTGAAGGGGGTGGGGGGTGGGGGATTTAATAAAACCTTTGCAGTTGAGAAACTTCACATATGAGCAAATTCATATAAACCCTGCCAGTTTTAACCAATAAGATCTCAGTTGCCATGGAAATTTGTTCAGCAACCAAAGATTTATGAGGTCCACACCTGGAATGTTGTCACAAACACACATACACGCACGTATGCACGTTATGCACGATAGGAGGCACGCACACATTTTTACTACTGTAACCGAGCCAGTGATTCCAATGATAGATTTCAAGAATAATCTTCACTTGGTCTGCAAATGGACATTTTCCATAAAGAATTGAAATTTTTCTTGAACAAATTTGATGGCTATAAGGGTTAAATAACCACTATAAACTGGGACCGAATGTTATTTACAGAACGATTTGAATGAAATGAGCACCTGACTTTGGTGAGAACTGACACCATTCGTCCACGGTTATAGTCAGGATTCACGCACTGTCCCCGCCCAGACTCAAAGACATAATACGAAATGAGTTTCTCCAATTAGAATCTCTGACACTGATATTGGACTCAAACAGAGTATATGAATCAGTAGTTGTCGTCTGAATTATATGACTCATTCACAACCTATCACCAAATTCTACCTTCGATTGATCTAAGCCGGGAGCAGTCGTGATACATGACCAGAACGGCCGTGAGGATACGTAATGCAATGAATTAAGTATTTATTCCAACTGTGTCCAAATAATAGCCCGAGGACGTGTGCTGTAAGCCTGTGAATATCGCTCCTGTTGGTTCCATGTTTACTGGGAACATATCAGACCATGACAGTATGACAGAGAGACGATGCTAATGGCGAGACCAGCAGCGACAACTGTTGCGCTATGCTGGATACTCTTACTTATTCTGATTAATTCCACTCTGCTGGTATCGATCCAGAATGTATACGCAAGCGTGATGTTCCATTCTACGTGCTAGCTAGACTTAACGTTGAGCCCGTGTGCGCATCTCGTAGTTGTCCTAATGAGTGGGTGCAGCGTCAAGTCAAGCTGCCGTGGATTGTATAAGCTCCAACCACGGCAATGGTTCAGCCACGATGCTTATTATAATAAACACGCTACAATGTCTGGATTCTGCGGGGGAATTGTGGATAGAATTCTCAAAATCATACTTATTTGGTATGTCTTCATTTAGAAAGCGCTTGCTCTCTAAAGCTGTGATTCCACGATAAGATCTGTTATACAGATAGTTGCACCCATCCACGTTTGTATAAGTCGCACACGTATTTGTATGTGATCGGAAATAGAACTTTAAATGCTGCGTGGCTTAGTGGGTAATTTATTATTTACTTTGAATATGTCAACTAGCTTAAAAGAATATTGTTGGTAAGAAAAAGCATATAATGCAGGCACGGATTTGCCATTGCACGGCTGATCTAGTCAAATAATATATGTACGTACAATTTACTATTGCAACCATTTTTAGTTCGAATTCTAAACATCTACATCTGACTCATACAATATTAGATAAGTTTGTCCCGTGATACATACCAACACGCCAATGACGAAAACTATAAGTTATTGTAACACACGACAATCGCATGTAATGTAGAAAATCCAATGTTTCCTCGATAACCATTGAAGCGATGCTTATATTGCCACACTCACGGCGCCATTCTTACTTGATTGGGGCATACCTCATCATCACAGTCACCTTCTGTGTGAATGCTAGTGCCATTGCACATCATGGATGGTTATAGTAAGGAGAAACCATTTGTGCTGAAAGAGATGGTCGGTGAGCATCTGCACATCGCTTTACTCCATAAAGATCAGCGTCTAGGCACATCGTTCCTGGTTTCGTGGTTCATCAGGTTTAGATTTCCCCATCTACCTTGTTGACGTGGGTTACTTGGACGGTGCTGGGCCAATAATTGCCCGCATAAGCCCAGTGTTGGTCAGGTAAAGGCCCAGAGCCCTGTGTTATGAAGGTATGTGTAAGTGAGGATTGAGAGGAACGACCTTTAACGAGAGTTAACTAAGAAATTAATTTGACTACCAGCAGTAAATAATTAAAAAAATGCATTGAACTGGATATCCGGACTGTTGTATGAATGCGAAAAGAATAAAAGACATTTGCGTTTATCATTTCAGTATATACCCATTACCTTCTCTGTCTAGAAATGTTTTCAAAATGACCACAACCCCACATTTCATCCATTTGCTTGACCACATGGTATTGTAAGATTGTATGGGAAAATGCAGAGTATGCCTCCTGGGAAGTGTACTCCCAATTGCATTGTTTCATCGTGTTGATCAAATGTCTTGACGAGGAGGTGCTACATGTATATTATATAATGACACATAAAGACGCCAGTCTAGATGCGCATGCGGGAGAGGGGGTGGGTGAATGGAGGGGGGAATGGCGGGAGGGAGTTGGGAAGGCGGGAGAGAGCGCGGTAACGATGGAGCGAGGGAGGGAGGGGCGAGAGAGGAAGGGTGGGAGTGAGTGAGGGGGAGAGGGAGCGAGGGAGAGACGGGTGTGTGGGGTAGAGAGAGAGAGGAGAAGAGAGAGAGAGAGAGAGAGAGAGAGAGAGAGAGAGAGAGAGAGAGAGAGAGAGAGAGAGAGAGAGAGGGAGGGAGGGAGGGAGGGAGGGGAGGGAAAGAGAGAGAGAGAGAGAGAGAGAGGGAGAGAGAGAGAGAGAGGGAGAGGGGAGAGAGGAGATAGGCAGCGAGGAAGCGAGGGAAAGAGAGCGCATACATTATAGTAGATTGCTAGAAGATAAGAAGTCACACATCCTATTAAATAACCACCGCGTCGTCATTATGGCAGACTGTCGTAGACTGTACCAGATCGATCAATATTCATGTTTGCTAATTCCAATGCGTGTAATTGTCTGACTTCTCTCATTATCAATTGCGATTCCGTCTGTTGCTTCTATCACCACTTCTCATTAGTTCGTATTTACGTTATTGGGCAAGCACATGACTTAAATACAACTATACCATAAGAGAATCCCGATTCATCCATGCAAATATCCAACACTGAGAACAT